>OY856410.1:525610905-525758405 GCA_963693085.1 Alisma plantago-aquatica
TTATTTCAAAAATTAGGGTTCATGTTCATTGAATAAGAAACTCTAAAGTTTGACTCTTAGACACCTTTGAATTATACATTGAAACTATTCTAGATAGAACTTGTTTTTTAGATTTCAACACCTAATAATTTTAACTTGTGTAGGCATCCCAACTACTACGTATGCATTTTCCAAGTTTATTATATTTAATGTATTATAAAACAAAATAGTGAAGTGATAGAAAACAAGAGACATGACCTATGTGTCTACATCATGATCGTCTTCATCATCAGAGTGCATATAGACAGCTTGACATTACAACAACCATCCCCCTCATTGTGAAGATGATACCTACCTCTTTCATCCCCACAAGTGCCTACATTACTACCATGAGTTACTAGTTCTTTCACTAGGGTGTGGGGATTTACCCTACTACCTAAACATTGTGATTTGATGTCATTATTTTTTTCTTGATTGAAATAACAGATTTTACTTAATTAGTATTACATTTTCCATAAAATTTTCACCTATTTAACATGTCTATTTAGACACCAGTATAATAATATTCATTGGTTGTTCTTGACCCATGATGAGAATTCTTGAGGGTTCTTTCAGAGGCTATGGGCTCAATGATCAATGGGTAACACGATAATGATCATGTAGAGAAATGTGTCCTTTCAGCTTCCTTGTGTCACAAGGACTAGAAATTGCTTGGCCACATTCTATAATTCTTATGAGTAAGAGACTTTGTGTGAATGAGCAAATGCAATAAGTGTTGGTGGAAAATGATTTTATCTCACTGTTCCACTCCATTTTATAAAATCTCTTTTTGCTTATATTTTAAGTCAGTTTCATTATAATAATCAGATAATCATCATTTTTATAAATATCAGCTTAACTATATAAGTATGATTTTGAAAGTAGTTGTCTCTTCCCATTTGTCTCTTATTCTTAACAAGATATGTAGAATGTATGTTATCTCCCAATAAATATCATTTCATGTCAAATGCACTTCTGGATTTCTCTTGCACATTTTATACGTACTTTATCAGTTATTGATGGAAGGGAGATAAGAAGAAGGAAACTAGGACTCACATGTGACCGAGGAGCCTAAATGAGTCCTAAGGATACCCAACCTACCCCTAAGTGGCCAAGGAACAAGTTAAAGCAGGGATCGCCATGGAAGGCCACTTACAAGATTAAAGTGCCAGAAAAACCCCCAGAATGGATGTGGTACTTGGACACAATCATGATACCAACATGGAATATGCTCAATCCAGTTCAAAGCACACCTCAGGGCACCCATCCACCATGGTCCTTCTCACCACTGTATTTGTAGTGTCAGGTCACCACCATGATCATTCTACACATACCGACTGTTCCAGTAGTGCTCCAATTTTCTCTCATACCTCCTCAGAATCAGTTGTGGAACCCACCATGGCCGTTACACTCTTGAGCCAACATATTCGTGGTGCACACCATGACTGTTCTACCCAACTTCATTCTACTAAAAAATTATCTAACAGTTTTACCTTCACACCATGACCATTCCCATCGACCACAACCACTCTTACTCTCACCAACCACATTAATTTTACCCACCTAACCCTACTACTTCCCACCTTTTATTTTACCAATTTGACCCCAATTTACCTTAGACTCAATAGGACACTATATATACACTAGTGGTGACTCAGAGTCTAAAGTTAGCCACTTCAAGTCTCAACAACCAACACCTACACTTATTTGCTTCTTGTACCTCACTTCCTTCCACTCTCCACCACAAAATCCTATTTTTATAGGGTTATGGGTACATCTCTTCAATTTATCATGCCATCCCACACCTTTTGAGGAGGATGATGAGAATAGATCTGCTAGAGGTGAAGAGTGGGCCTCATACATCCACACCCTATGGAGTTTATACCATCTTTTCCCTCTTATCTTGTTCTTTCCTTGACTATGGTAGATAAGCTTCTTTGTGGGTTGTTTGGTGGTAACAATATTTAATTATGATACCATATTGGGAAATAGTTGTTCATCAAACTATGATTTCGTTTCTTTATGCTATATTTTTGTGTGTTCTCTTTCCTTACATATTTCTACAGTTTCTTGAGCTATGGAACCACCAAAGGAATATGTGAAATGGGTGACTTTGGGTTTTTTGGTGGAGAAAATCCTAAAGTCCCCTAGTGGAACTTATAGAATTTCTCCTCCTTCCCCTTATATCTCATTCCCCTTGTCCTAGGTTAGAGGTAGAAGTGATTAGATGTTTTCTTCCATATTCACAGTCAAATACTTGCTTAGTGGTAAGATATTGGGAGGTGAGACACCCTTCCTCTTTACTCTACACCATTCCTTTCCCCTCAATGTATTAAGAAAATTTCATCTATAATCTTAGACTTGGATAGTTTAGTTTGATTCCTACCTATTCCTTAGTCAATATACCCTCTTAAGGGTAAATTATGGGTGATAGGGACTAGTTCCCATATAAACAACCATGTGATCAACGACCCACTAATAGAATAGGATGCATGTTCAACATTGATCCTTGTTATTTGGGGTTTTATCTACCTATTGGATGATTGTGTGTAAATAGGACCCTTTGCATTGTTAAAAAGTACATATCTCCCAAACAGACCACTTCCCTATCTACTTGCTTAAAACCTAGTTTCCCTCTTCCTAATTAGTTGTTAATTGCTTGTTTAGTTTATTTTCTTGCCTTGTTCAAATTAATTGGTTCTTGATTAGAGTAAGTAGTGCTTGTCTACTTTCTTGTGATAGGCTTGTTTAATTACTTTCTTAGTGTGCTTCTTACTTACTTATTAGTGTAATTGCTAGCATAGTTTAGTTAATTGTTCTCTCTTTCTCTATTCTCTCTTATTAGTGATTATCTTAACTTATTTTAATTGCCCCTTTCATTGATGAGAATAAGATTGGTTGAGTAATGTTAACTTAGATTTGGTTGTTTTATTTATTATTATTTTATTGTTCATTTAGTATAATCAAAACCCCAAAATAGACCTTCAAAACTCTAGCTCGTTGTTCTAGAAATCTAAAGAAGAAAATCCTAGTTAGTATTTCTACCCTAGTCCCATGGATTAATGTCGAACTTCCATGATATATATGCTAGAGATAGGGAGAAGAAGGCAGAGGAACTAGAGGGTCATTCAAATATAAGATCAAGACATTATATCATGAATAAATACATGAATAGAGCCCCCCTTTATGCTCACACCAAAGTCACTTTATGATTATTTCACATTGGTAAACTGCACATATCCAATTCCTACATGAGTTGAGTAAAAGATGGGTCAAATGTTCCCTGTTCTGCCTACCCTTATGGGAATTTTTACCAACTTATATGGATTAATGAATAAGAATCCCTATTAAAATATTGCCACCTTCTTGGAGACATGATACACTTTTGACACTGCCGCCGCATCCGATGATTTTGTCCACCTCACACTATCCATTCTAATTGAAAGATAAGGCCAAAGAATGGTATTTCATGAAGACCGCAGTGATGAAATGGAAAAAAATACTACTTTTATAATCTAGAAGTTTTATCCAATAGAAAATCTAACCCAAAGGTAAAGGAATATCTCAATTTTTTAGTCAAATGGATCATTAACAATTCCATGAGAGTTTGGAAAGGTTCCAAAAGATTCTAAAGGATTGCCCTCATCACGAGGTACCACTGTGGCATCCAGTTCAATCTTTCTAATTCAGATTGTCACAAATGGGGAAATGATAGTAAACTCAACTTATGGTGGTACCTTCATGGAAAAACCTCCCATAGAGTGATGCCATCTCAATAAGAATTCGGCAGAGAATTCAAGACATAGGGCCTCAAGGGATGCACGTGATTATATTAGAAACATTGATGCTTCCACATATACTCAACCACATCCCCTTTCTAGTGAATCCAACCACAAATGACAAATAATCTTTAGGATATGATGAAGTTGATGATGAGTCAAGTGGGAACCACCTCAACCGACTTTGTCCAATCTATTGCCGACCTTGAATAAGAGGCAAACCTATACAATCTAATGGGAACCATAACAACCAAAATCCCATGTCAAACTCTTATACACTTAAGTATAGGAATCATCCAAATTTTTAGTGGAAACAATAATGGGATGATGTGAAAGAGTTGCCATGGTCAAATCAATGCCAAAGATATAATTTAAGATTTGAGAGTGCATTTTTTGGGAGATTGAGAATTTAGTAATGAAGTTAATAAAGATGTTTATATACATAGACAAAGTATAGATAGGCTTGGACAAAGGCTATATCACTAGCTCTGAAGATTTCTCATTGGGGGGGAGACTTTATTCCCAAACATTGGTTAACAAACAAAGCAAGTGGACAAGTAGTGCACCCTCAATACTCCTATGGACCACCACCCATGCAATTGCAACATTTACAACAACACCAAGGCCCCCCAACCCATATTCTCCTCCACCAAAACAACCCAAATTGAATCATTCATGCCCTCCTTCACCTCAACAACCACCACAATAACCTTACATCCCTCCACCACCACCACCACAATAGCATCAACAACCACAACAACCATACATCCTACAGTACTCCTACATCACCAACATCGAACACCACCACCCCTACAATAAAAAATATCACAATGTCCCCATCCCCCTCTTGAGAAAGTGAATGTAGTGGTTGTCTTGAGAAGTGGCAAGGTACTTGAACAAACCAAAAGGGGTGAGAAGCAAGATGATCAAGGACATGACGATGTTCAGTTGTTGGAAAGGTCTTGTGATGATGATATGAGTACCAAGTTTGGATGCCCCACCTTCTTGGAGTTTGTGATATCATGTGCACCACCTTCTACTGATGGTCAATTACTAAGAGTTCCACCCATAATACCAAGATTTTCACCCACAACACCAAGAGTTTCGCCCATAACCCCACAAGTTCATGTTTTGTTAGTCCAAGGTCCTTAAATTGATTCAAGTAAATAAAGGGGAAGTGAACCCCCATTACTGAATTCTTTAGATGGGACCTCCATCAAAAGGAGGAAGAAATTTGATGTCGACATTCTTGAAATTGTTAGACAAGTGAAGAACAACATCCCATTTCTTGACGCCATCATGAAAATTTGAGCTTGCATCAAATTTATCAAGGATGCTTGACAATGGGAAGGCTTCTTTAGAATATGAAGTTGACAAAACAACTGAACTCCATATTAGAACACCCTTTCCCTCAGAAAAGAAATGACACTAGAATCCCTCTGATTCTTTGACATACTGGTGGCCACCATATTGAATGCTCATTGGTTGAGCTAGGGTCTTGTGTAAAAATCATGCCTTATAATGTATATGTAGAATTGGAGTTAGGAAAGATGAATAAGACAAATTACACCCTATTATTGGCTGACAGATCCATCAAGGTGACAAGGGGCATGGTAAATGACATTTTGGTGGTGCTTGAGTAGGAGAAGATAGTCATGTTATAGGAAGACATTATTGTTTTATACATGGAGTCAGATGATTACAAGATTCCTCAAAGGCCATTATTTTCACAGTAGACACAATAAATAGCGTGTCTCGACTCCTTGAAGATCTCCATCTCGAACAAGAGGATAAAAACTAGGTTTTTCTCTATAATCAAATGACAAGACTTGCTTGATATGAAATGATACATTGAGATCCCTTATGATCAAATAAAAGAGGGGAACACTATAGGAAGATATTTTATGATTAAAGCAACTCAGGATGAGAACCATGTGTTAAAGAAATTTATGATAACCATCTAATATGAGGGAGGATTAAGTAAATTTATTATAACCATCAACTATGAGGGAGGAATGCTAAGTTTGAGAATGATTTATAATGATAAAACCCCATACCAACTGCATGCACTAAATCTAGTTCTTTTGGTAGAAAAACCACATTGGTTTGAGATTCTTTTCACTTAAATCCCATTTTTGTATAGTATTATTTAGATATTTTCCAAGAAACACACCCATACTTGATAGATTTTCTATTTCTGATTCATTTCTATTGGTGATTCATTTTAGAACATGAACATAGATGAGTAAATGATACATGGAGTGGCCAAGACATGAAGAAGACCAATGTTGATAAAATAACAAGTGAGCTAAACCAAAAATGATACAACAAAGTAGCCACCACAACCATTCCACCCATCACAAGTATGGTGTTAGCCACTTAAAATGGTCGTTCTCCATATAATGGGCATGTTAGCTCTACCTTGATCACTTGAATTCCACATGCATCTCCCAACACTTGAGTACTATATTATATAGCTCCATGATCATTACCCTATCATTCTATGCTTCTATTTCATGCAAAGGACAACATGGTTAATAAACATGGAGTGTGTAATGTCTGGGAGCACTACCCAAATGCTCTACTAGAGTTTCCGAAATAACGATAGGAATAAGGACCTCCCTAAAGACCACCACAAGACTCAACCATGCACTTTGTTCTCACGCACGTGCAAGATAGCATAAACTTCCCAATTGGTCACCCATCCAAGTACTACTCTGGGCTGAGCATGCTTAAACCATAGAGTTCTTTAGTTATGGGCTACCTAAAAAGGAGATGCACCTTAGTGATATGGGTAGTCCAATCATTCTATTTAAGATCATTTTATCCAAGCCCTCAAATCTACGAGCATTACAATCTCCCCCACTTATACTCTTAACATCCTCATCAAGGCTCAACTATATGGCCTCATAATATATCCCCGTGTTAGTGCAGGACCACAATGTCCCATGGAAACCCAACTTCCTATCATGGAATACTAGCACAAAGGTTGCTGCATCACCATGGGCATCCTTTTCCAACATGTCTAGACAACACAACTCAAGACTGGCATGCCACATTCCCATGTGGGCCCCACATACTGGAGGGGTTTTGTCTTTGATACCATTTGTAATGCTTGGGTCCACTGCCCTATTTTGAGTCATGTTATGGGGTGGTAGGGCGGTAAGCCACTATATTGATTCATGTTTCTCTATTTTTTCACTTGAGATATCAAACATTTAAACCAACCATTATAATTACCTAGCTACACTTGATCATTAAAACCCACACACTTGCTTACCTATGTTTGTTTCATTGCAATTTTTCATGATTTTAAACATTTTTGAATTGTTTACCATGCTACCCAACTACCTTGCATTATATGTAAGTTTTTAAATATCTTTTGTGTGATTTTTTTTAAAGTTTTCCTTTATTTTATTTCTTTTTTCTATCTTAGATCTTGCTTCGATAGAGGTATTTGGCACAATTTTTCAAAACTTTTCCCAAATTTGAAATTTCTTATTCCAAAAGCTTGATCTAGCTTATTCTCTACTTCATTTGATTGTGTATCTTGAGTTTAATGGACAATGATAATTGCACTCATATTGTCACTTGATTATGATCAAAATATTTCAAAATTTAAGTTCATACATGTTTTCCACCACTCTAGTGAATTTTTAGGATGATTGGTTGAATACAATTGAAGAAAAACATATACATTTAGGGTTGTCTAAGTGTTAAGACAAGAATGTTGTTTGCCAAAATTTCTCATTTTTCATGGTTTTCCAATCCTTTTTTAAAGATGTTTTGAATAGTTTGCAAGTAGGAAAGCTTATGCAAAAATCCACTTAATGTGACCAGTCTCTTGATCCACCATTCTTCCCTCATACCTTATCCCTCCGCTTCATGTATAGAAGCTAAAAAGCACAAAAATAGTAACCCTTAACCATCCTCCAAATTCTTGTGGTGGGGAACACTTCATCCCCTCCACTTCTTTAGTACCACCTTATGCCCTAGATACATCTTGGGAAAAGAAAAAGTAAATGAAAAAGGAAACATAGATGCTACTATGAATTAATATCAAAATAAAGAAAAAAGAGTCATCCTGTGTGATAGCACTCCAATATATTTCCACCAATCCCTTATTCTGATTGCATGCCTATTAAATTAGGAAACATCAAGGACAGATCATTTTACCCATTTTGCATAGACTCATGGGTCATGAGAAGTAGATTTCCATACAAGGTCAAATGCATGAAGGTGAAACAACATGGCTAACCTCTATTAAAAATTACTAAGAAGAAAGTCTACCTAGAGCTTTATGAATACTATATTACTTGCATAAGTGTTAGTTATCAATATGGAAGTCTTTTTGCTTTGTGCCTCATTAGTATCTCATAATGTATCAAGAGGAGAGAGGTGTAGTGGATCATTTGTATGAATTCATGCTTGAACTTATTTTTTCAATAATCATCTACTTGAGTGCATTTTTTCATTTCATTTACTAATTGATTTCAAAATGAATATTTAGCTGGAGTGCAATTGAGAAGAAGCATGTTTTAATCATGAGGTGGTAATGGAGCCATAGTTTGGATCTCCATTTTTTGTTGTTTCGTCCCTTATATGAAAAAAATACGTAGAATGCATGTTAGTTTTTAATAAATATCATTTCATGTCAAATGCATTTATAGATTGCTCTGGCATGTTTTATAGGTACTTTGAAACTTATTGATGATAAGGAGACAGGAAGGAGGAATTTAGGACTTCCACAAACATGGAGGAGCTTAAATGAGCCCTAAAGCGACCTCAACCGACTCCCAAGTGACCAAAAATCAATTTGAAGCAAGGAGAACCATGCAAGGTCACTTTAAAGATCAAAGGGAAAGAGAAAGACCCCAAAATGGCCTAGGTACTTGGCCAAGGACATGCTACCAACATGAAAAAAACACATTACATTTCGTTCAAAGCACACCCCATTACACCCAACCACCACGACCATTATCACCACTATGACTGTGGTGTTAGGTCACCATCATTCCCACATTGCTTAGAACGTATGTACGAGAAGAGCTCTAATTTTTTTTACCTATCTCCTCCACCATGGCCATGGCACCCACTACAAGCATTCTACCCTTGAGAGACCACAGTCGTGCCACACTGCTTCATTATACCCAAGATGTTTGTAAAATCAGGTCCTTCACACCATGTGTTGATATGTATGCCTAGATATCTAATCATATGATGATTGTAATGGCATAACTTGTAAACAATTTGATTAATAATAAAGGCAATTTTCCAATTTATTTTGTTCTATTCGGTTAGGAGATAATGATGTTACATAAAAAATGTCTAAGGCATGATATTACTCAATGACATATGTCTTCATGTTGAGGACCTAAACAATGAAATCATGCGCATGTCAATAGTATAATTGTTATGTTCTTAGTCGGTTGTTATTATGGAAGGATAAATAGACAACAATAACACTTAAGACTAGAATGTGTGTTGGTTAATGCCCGAATGTCATTAGTCATGGTATATGATATTAAACCAAACACATAGATACTTGTTAGAGAATAGTGTATCTGGCAGACACATCTTAAAAGTGATGCATGTAAACTATTGAATGGTAGTCAGAATCATCTCTCATAGTGAGGGTGGTAATTGTGGTTCTTAGACCTTAAATCACTACACTCATCACATGTTGTTTGATGTAATTTGTCATTATCGAATGTGGCCTTGAATAAAGGTTTCCATAAAGGTAATGTTGAAATGTATTATAACACATTGTGATTATTCGTGAGGGATGTAGATGGGATTTGTCCCTCCGAAAGGAGTTTGATATCCCGAACACTTGATAAGTGGGACAGAGAAAAGCATGGCCATGTGCATGTGAATGAATATATGATATTGAGTTCACATATATCTCAGACAGTCTGCTCTAGTTCAAGGAAAATTGATTGAATGTTGAGGAGGATGACGATAACATGCCTTGAGTTCTATCTTAATATCAGAGACAAAGGAACGACACAATCAGTGTAACACCAATCATGGATTGTAGGTTGAAGTTTTTCTCCAACTTTATGAATTACTTGGGTAGAAATGATCCATTTCTAGATGCCAATCATTGCTTATGATGTCATAAATTAGCTATGTACATTCTCTACCAAAGTAACTTACGACCTATAGGGTCACACAAATAGGACTGCATTTCGAATAGGACTTTATTCATGAATAATGTTTAACATTGGCTACTAATGTGGTAGGTATTCAATTTAAACAACATTCACAATCTGCACCCTGAAATGACCAGTTCAACAAGTGAACTGATTGGATCAGGTACATGAACTGACCGACTCAGGTTATGAATTGGTCATTTGGTGGATCAATGAGATTATATCAAGGATTGATGCTGACGTCCTGATGTGCATGAATCGAATATTAGTTGTTGAACCAATTGCAAATAGGAAAAATAGTGAAACGACTAGTTTGAGTGTTGAACTGAATGCCTAATGTATGAACCAACCAGTTCAATGTTCATAACCTCTAGAAAATTCATGAAATTCCCTCTCTTTGACTCCCAAACTGAATGGAAACCCCGACCCCAAGCCTCCTATAATTACAGGGGTACTGGGGACTTCCCAGACATGACAATAAGATCTGACAATTGTTATCTTCATTGGTTGTGGTAACCAAGAGAGCCCCATCAAGTTCTACCTATCAAAGGGAGGGACAACAAGGGAGAGACAATTGTGGGGGAGCAAGTTAACGCGAGCACGTCAACTAGAAGGGATAACTCCTTCCTATTTGCTCATCTAGAACAAAGGAGTTCTAGGTGGTCTGTGTGGGTTATTCTAGAGGAGAGAGGCACTTTCCCTTCAAGGAGGATGTTGTCAACTGCAATCCATGGTGTCCGACCAGGAGGTTATGATAGCTATTTAGGTGTGACTTGAAGAAAGGTGCACGTTACTGCATAGAAACTGCCATTGGACTTTCTCCAGGACTAGGTATAACCTTGCAACTCTCTTTCCCATCTCATAATTGTGGACTTGATCTACCGTTCAATGGGGAATATGGCAAGTAAAATTTTTATTTATGCTGCCATATCTGATTCCATATTTCCCTACAACATGACCATTCCCAACCACCATGGCCATTCTTATTCTCACCCAACATGGTTGTGGTTCCCACCATGATCATTTTACCCACCTAACCCTACTTGTTCACAAATATAACTTTACCACTTTACCCTCACTTAACCCTAGACCCCCTAGGCCACCATATATACACTTGTGGTGGCTAGGAATAAAGTTTCATCTACCCCAAGACTCCACTAAACCCTTAGTGCTCCAATCCTTCCATCTTACATCCTTCCATTCTCCGCCCTCAAATCCCTTTTTATAGGGTTTTGGGTTCATGTCTTCCATTTTTCATGCCATCCCGCATACTTGGAGGACGACCTTAGAGCTATTGGAGGTGAAAAGTGGAGCTCCTTGGCCACACCCTAGATTTTCTACCCTTTTCCCTCTTTGTTTGTTATTTCCTTTACTACAAGTTGTTTGGGGGCAACAATATGTCACTATTATACCATGTTGCAAAATAGTTTTGCATCAAACTATGATTTTATTTCCTTTTGCTATATTCTTTCTTGTTCTTAATCCAATCTCTGTCTATGGTTGTCTGAGCTATGGAACTACCTAGGAATAGGAAAAACATGTGATTTTAGGCATTTTGATGGAGAAAGTCCTATGTTTCCTACTAGAACCTTAGCTAGTTTCTCTTCCTTCTAATTGACTCTCCATTCCCTTAATTCTAGGTGAGTGATCTAAGGGACTATATGTTCTCTTCTATGTACACTCAATTAAATGGATTTCTTACTGGTTAGATGGAGGTAATGGTAGGTGAGACACCCTCCCTCTTTACTTTACACCATTCCTTGCCCCTAATTGCACTAGGACAATTTCATCTAGAAACATGGACTTGTATAGTTTAGATCTATGCCTATTTGATCCTTAGGTAATCGAGCCTCGTAAGGGTAATGATGGGTGGTAGGGACTTGTTCCTCTGAAAACCACCATATTATCCATGGACCACTAATAGAATATGTCTACATTGATTCTTATTGTTTGGTTTATTGTCTACCTTTTGGTTAATAACTTAGTTTAAAATTGATCCTTGTTTTATGGTTTATTAATTTTACACTGCCTAGATCCCCTGATAGAATACGATTCATGTTTATGAGTTCCCCTATAAACCACCATGTTACCCACAACCCATATAGTTTTCTCTCATGGTAGTTAGTTGTTCACTGCTTTCATAGTTCATGCTAATTAATTCTTGAGTAGAGTAGTAATGTTTGTTTAGTTGTTTGTGTTATATTTGTTTAGTTACTTTCTCACTATAGTTCTTTCTTACTTGTTTTTAGTAATTGCTAACATATTTTAGTTAGGTTCTATCTTTGTCTCTTATTGATATTTATCTTAGTTTAGTTTGATTTCCCCTTTTTTATAGTTGAATAGAATTCATGGAGTAGATTTTACTTAATTTTGTTTCTTGTCTTCATTTTATGTTTTCTCGTTCACTAAGTTCTATCAAAAACCCCAACCAGACTATAAACATCCTAGCTCATTGCTCTATAAACTTAAAGATTAAAAGTTTAGCTAGTATTCTTACCCCAATCCTCATGGATCTACCTCTAAATTTCCTACTCTGTATGCTACAAAAAATACCATGTGTGATTATGAGATAGTTTGTGTGTTAAGATTTTGTCTATTAGGGCCTTACAAATCTTTGTTAACCTAGTATGACCTCGGCACACCACTCTTCATATTCAAACCTTTACTATACTATGATGAGATCTATTCACTTGTGGGTGGGTTTTTCATACACCTTCTTTATGTAAGTTTGGATTTTATCCCTAGAAAATTCGCAAGTGTGTTGAAACTCACATCATTTAGAACTATGGAGGCACCTTCTCCATGGTATCACCAAAAACGTCAGAGTCCATTATTTTTATGGTTCCTAGAGTCATGCTCATATACGAGTTTTTGGGTAGTGTGTTTGATATGTTTATTTATCTATGAATGAAATTTTTTCTTTTATGCATGTATATGATGTGTCCTTATAGATATGGACATGAAAATCTTTTCTATATATAGGTTTTTGTTTTGGTCTCATATATGAAATTTAGTGTAGTTACATGTATATAAATTAATATAGTGGATTATTTTGTTAACTAATATGGGAATGATGCTCATACTTAGATATTTCCTTGTCTTATTGGTTTATTATGTTAGTAGGATCAATTTCACATTTATTATTTTGTTTCTCCCACTTTTTGGCAATTCTATGATTGGGGTGCCAAATTTGCTTGTATGAAACCCTAGGTTTACTGGAGTAATAGGGACATAGGATTTCATGTCTATTCATATGCGTTAAACATGCAATAGTACCAATATTGCAGAATGTCATGAAGTGTATGAAGAGAGTAGCTTTGTGCCTCCTATGACAAAGGATAGTCGGATGGCATTAGAGGAGAAGGTTACTAAGTTGGTACTTTTTCCATCTTCCTTATACCCATTTCCATTAGTGGCCCCAACTATTCTGGGCATGTTCAAAAGTTGATGTCAACCTCTAAGTCTGTGAAAGATATGATGCTACTTTCTCCATCTTAGGTACTATAATTGTATGTTTAGTCTTCTGGCGGTTAAAGGAAGACCTTGAGCATCTTGATAAGATAGGTGTGATGGATTATGTATGGATAGATGAATAGATATATGCAAATATATGGCTCACAAAGTTGAACAAGCATTCTAGATTCCATATATACTGTAGGAGGAGAAGATCAAGAATATAATTTATTTACTAAAGAGTAGTGTTGGACAGTTGTAGGTTGTGGAAATGAGAAGAGGACATATAGATGATAATTTGGGTGTAGTTTCACAAGGAGTTTGAAGGAATGTACCTTTCAAAATGGTACTTGACAGAGAAGATGCACTCGTCTA
This sequence comes from Alisma plantago-aquatica, assembly GCA_963693085.1. Lineage (NCBI taxonomy): Eukaryota > Viridiplantae > Streptophyta > Magnoliopsida > Alismatales > Alismataceae > Alisma > Alisma plantago-aquatica. The sequence continues at coordinate 525,624,686 of OY856410.1, forward strand.
ATAATCTGCACAAGACAACCTTGGTTGACAATCAATTTAAAGCATATTTCATGGACATGCTATAGTTATGCCTTGATCTTGCACCAATATATGATTAGAGAGCCTAACATTTGAGGAGGAGTTGAACGTGGATCCACAACAACTAGCTTTTGTGATAGAGACTCGTGAATACTTTTGAACCTTCATAGAGTCAGTGAGAAGGATGAAGAGGACTATGATGGTTTGCTATGCATTTGAGTGTGTGGGGATAATATGTCAACAATATTAATAAAGGAAGTTTTATGTGTCTAATGTATTTGAAACCACTAAAAAACTAAAATATCATAATAGACATATAGTATCAAGATGGAGGAGCTAGTGTCAATGGCAATGTCTACCTAGAAAGGGCAGATGTAGAGGTTTTCTACCCACTAGAGAAAAGAATTCTAGATTTGTTTTAGTGATACATATGTAGCATGGAAGGTAGTGTAGATTCTACAATAAGAACTAAAAATTACAATGTCCATTGAAAACCATAAAATTCTACCACTGTAATCAATATGTGAATGTCATAATTTTTTGTCCAAAGTTGGATCAAAAGGTAATACAATAAAATAAGCCACCTTCAGTGCACTATAATGTTGTTGGAAGAAGGAAGACATCATAGGTATCTCATTGATACCAACAACTAGGAGATAGGGGTGTGGCCACCCATAGGCAATATTACAAGTCTTTTTCATCATGTAGCTAAAGGAGTCATCTTCCATATGGTATAATAGGTCAAATGATTTTTTACATTTTACTTAAATGCTTCATTTTTTGCATCAAATTTAGTTGACTCAGTTGAGACAAACTTCTTTATCTCTAAAGAGATGATATTTTTATATGATTTTATTGTTAGTGTATATCATATGAGCTATTGTTGGATACTATGTTGGTAGATTCAATGGCGTGGATGGGGGTATGTCCATTGTAGGATTTTTGAGAGGAGATAGGTACAACAAAAACAACAAAATATTTTTTTCTCACATACCCTACTAGAAGATCTCGTCAATAACAATGTATTAAAAAATAGAGTGCATAGGATATACCTCATCCCAGAGAAAGTTCAGCGATGCCTTTTCACACTGTGATGTGCATCGCTGCTCATGTACACAGATAGTCATGGTCAACATCCTCCAAATCCATGCACTCAACGTCTATCTCTCTACTTCATCCACACAGATGAACTGGAACTCCACACCACACTTCTCAAGTTGGAGGGATGGAGTAGCCTTCTACTTTTATGATGTGATAGTGTTGCAATTTCTCTCCTTCTCTCTCTTGGGAACAATGACATATAGGGTTCACGTACAAGAGTGTTTTTTTTCTTTGTAAAGTACATACGTCATTCCCCTATAAATATCAGATGAAAGGAAGAATGATTTTTTAAAACCCCTTAAGAAAATAAAAGGTTGATGTTACGTTTAAAATGAGACTCTCATTAAAACAATATTTTGAGATCAATTAATTAATCAATATACACACCGCCGAGATGGAGGTAGATCAGTTGGTTCTCGATTGTGGAAATACATAGTGGATAAGAAGGATACAGTGATGGAGAGAATGGCTAAAGCAGTTGTAAATGGCAAATCAACTTCGGTGTGGTATGATAATTGGGTGGAGGTGAGACACACACCCGAGCTTAAACCAGGTTACATAATTCCTACAGACATACAGGACTTGAAGGTCAGTTCTCTGGCGTCAGATGGGTATTGGGATGCTGAGTTTATAAATCACTGGTTCACTAAGAATTCTGCAAGCACTATACTGCATATGCTGCCCCCGGTTCTAAATGGGGAGGACGATATTTGGTGTCACCTCGATGACAATCATGGCAGGTTCAGAACCCAAAATTACTATAAAACGTTGATAAACAATGATTGTGTGAGCACTTCGGGAATCTGGACTTCAATATGGAAGTTAGGTATTTCACAGCGCACAAGGACCTTCTTGTGGAAAGCTCTTCATGACTGCTTGATGACTAATTCAAACCGAGCTAGACGGGGTTTTACAGCAGATCATTGCTGTCCAAGGTGTAGGCATGCTGCTGAAACAACCCTGCATGTGCTCAAAGACTGTCATTATGCACAACAGGTATGGCGCAATGTCTCGAGAGGCCATAACATAAGATTTGAACCAGGAGATACCACTAGGGTGTGGTTCTCTCGTAACCTGAAACACAATCACGATGGCAGGATCAGGTCGATCTGGTTTGCTTATACTGTCGAAGCTCTGTGGCAGTACAGAAACGAACTGATTTTCAATGGAACTCTCATTCCTCCAGTGACGAGTGTCCGGATGATAGCTTTAAAAGTAAACTACAGTTTGGCCGCTTTCCAGAACCCAACAAGATTGCCCCAGTCGTTGCCCGCTCCTGTATGGTTGCCACCATCCCAGGACACAATCACTGTCAATGTCGATGGATCCGTAAGGAAGTGGAACGATCAAGCAGCTACATGCTACGTTGCTAGAGATGCACAAAATAGATGGATCACAGCCGGAGCTCATACCATTAAGAGTCGTTATGTCCTAGAGACTGAGCTGTCAGCTATTTGCAGAGGTATTGAAGCTTTAATCCACAGACCGGAGAAGCTGAGGATTGAATCGGACTCTAAACTAGCCTGTGACATTCTGAACTCCAAGCTGAACAATATGCCTAAGTACAAGATCTTCGGCGAAAGACTCAAAGTCCTTAAAATAAGGATGTCGTCCATTCAAATCTGCTATATCAAACGAGATGCAAATAGTTTAGCTGACATGCTTGTTAAGTGGGCGGTCAGGAATGTTAATGAGTCCATTGTTTGGGTCCAATGCCCCGAGTTTGTTCCAGCTGAGATCTGGAGTGAACAAGGGACGACTGTATCAAGAAATGTAGATCTCGTTTTGGCCTGCAACCCGAGAGCAGGGTGAATAAATTATCTCGGTGACCCCAAAAAAAAAATTAATTAACTAATTTATCATACTAATTGATTAAGCAACCTCCATCATCTGGCCCTAGCCGATCACTAGGGATTATCCAGTCGATTTAATAATTTGAATCTAATTAGTTGGCTTAAACATGTTAACCAATTAACTCAGATTCTATTCTAATATTATTGTAGTAGATTACCTAAACATTTTAGTAATCAATTTGATTCAAAACGTTTCCAATCACATCCAAAGTTATACTCCTATTCCATTACATCCTATGCATGCAGTCCGATAGGCTTCAAATTACATTGACAATGACATTTATAATTGTTGGGTTTTAGGTGAGGGAGAAGGCAGTGGAAAAACATTCTCTCACTACAAAACCATAACCACAAATCGCATCAATGACCATGAAATAGGAAGGATGGTTTTAGCGATTCATTCTTGGTCCTGAGGCTTGCTCAGTGAAAATGCCTCGCAACAAGTGTGGTCTTCACCCACCTGTCTTTGATGGTGTATGTGCATCTCCTGGTCTTGACCTGAACTGCAGTGACAATTGTCCTCCTGAGTGGCAGAAGTCTGCCACCTCTATAGATAGTCCACACGGACCACCGGGAACTCTAGTCATCCTTTCCTATAGGACACTAGAAGGAGTCATCCTCTTCTATCAGTATACTAGTCACCGACACACTCTCCCACAATCAGTTGCTTTTCTGCAATTGTCTTTCCCTAGTTGTTCCTCCATGGACTAGTAGAACTTGCTTGGGCTCTCTCAGTTACTACAACCAGAGAGGACAATAACTTTGTAGAGAAACTGATGTTCTAAGTTGTGCTATCTAAGAAGCCCCCAGTATCCCTCTATATATAGGAGGGGCCAGGGTTAGGGTTCTCATTGGCCATGAGCCGATCGGTTCACCCAGTGAACCGGTTGGTTGGTGGTCTAGATTGTGCAGAACATAGTCAATGCAGTTCTCAATCAATCTGACACTCAAATCAGCTAGTTCAACACTTGAATTTGATGATTCTGAGTCAAGTCAATGATTGAATGTTTGATTGAGTACCTAAACACCTTTAGTAATCAATCCAAACATCATTCATGGATAAACTCCTCTTCCAGGTTAATTATTTGTGTGTGACCCTATAGGTCTTATTCCACATTGGTAGTGAATGTCCATAACTAGCTTATGACATCACAAGAAAAGAGCAGTACCTAGTTGCACATTAGTGCTACCCAAGTGAAAAGGAAAGTTGGAGAACAACTTTCAATCCTACAATTTTTTATTGGTGTTCCAGTGAATTTATAATTCCTTTGTTTCTGATATCTTGAATAAACTCAAGGCATGGAGTTGTCATCCTTTCAACGTTCATTCATGTTCCTTGATCCAAAGTAGACTTTCTGAGATCTGTGTGTCATCAATATCACATATTGACACACATGTGCATGTGCATTCCTTTCTCAATCTCTCTTATGAAGTGGCCATGGACATCATACTCCCTCAGGAGGGATAAATCCCATATCTATCACTCAATCAAAACCCCATGTGTCAAAGTCACCCAACCATCACCTTTATAACAATCCATATTTCAGGACCGAATTTGATGATGTCAAAGTGTACCCAACGACATGTGATGATTGCACTAATTTCATGTCTAAGAATCACAATTACCACCATTAATGTGAGAGCTGATTGTGACTACCATGTCATGGTTCCATGTGTCACTCTCACGATGGGTTTGTCTGAAACACTATTCTCAAACATGTATCTATGTGCTTGGTTTGATATCACATATCATGACTAATGAGACTATGTCATCAACCAACACACATTCTAGTCTTGTTGTGTCATTGTTGTCTATCAAACTTCCACAATGACATCCGACTAGGGATGAAACAAAAATGTACAAACTCTTAGGATCCGTATGATCTCATTCTTCAGGTCCTCAACCTGAAGACATACATCATTAAGTACTGTCATTCTCTAGACATTCATTCTGTTCTATCATTATCTCTTAATTGATTGAACTAAAATAAATTGGAAGCTTGCCTTTGATATTTATCAAATCAATCATAATGTATCCCAATCCAATCATCATATGATTGGCTCTCAGGGAATACATACCAATAAACTCCCACTTGCACTGCGAGCCAATCACCTTTGAATCATATTCTTAGTCATCTCCAATCATGTCTTACATGTTTCTACTACTCCAGTGCTAATGCAGTGAGTTAGCAACACTTTGCTTTAGTCAGTATATTGCATGTTTCACATCTCTACATTGTACGACATATCGTCTAAGATGGACATATTCCTTGCCTAACACTTAGTTCCATTGTTTTACTTCATATTACTACTTGTAATCAATGGTTGGAATATCTATAAGTTCATCTCTATGAACTTCTAGATTTATATAGCATCCTCTGATGTTCATAACAAAAGTATACTCAACATTCCCTTTTAGAATTAAATGGCTTTTAAATCAAAACGTTTCAATTTATCAACTCATATTCACTTTTATATTTTATATTTTGCAATCGTTGTCTGTCACTTCAGAAGCTTGTATCAGTGTAACTCTTTACACTCAAATCTTCCTTATATTACCATAGAACTAGTACTTCATAAGTACCAAACAAGTTCTTCATGGTATACCAGTGACCCTCAATGGAAGTAGACATACATCCACTCATCACACAAGTTAACAAGATGAGCATATCATATTGTCATGTCCAATACATACAAGATGATGAATTTGTATTTTCTTTTTATGTCTAATACATACAAGATAATGTGATGATTACATAAATGATATATCCATATCTATCTATGTGTTCCTATTCTTCGTAAGAATTTGGGACATTGGCATCTAAGATACTAACTCCATGTAACATGGACAAGTTTTCTCCCACTTAATTTGGACATACTGAACCCTTCAATACAGATTGCCAATGTATGCTCTCTCTTTATCAGGTCGAGAGGTTTTCAAGAACTATCTCTATATATCTCTATTCCTATCACATAGGACATTTCTTTGTTTTTCCTTAAAGAAGGTATTTCCACACCAGTTTCCATTTTAGAACATTTCATTCCTCATCATCATGTGGAATGTGAATAAGCTCCCACTAAATCTTTGTAATACATATCCCTTCTTTATTTTGATATATTAGTCAAACCTTTTGACTATATAATCAAAGTAAAGACTTCCAGTTCTGAGTTTCTTGTATTTAATCAATCATATTGATTAATCCCTTACAACTTATAGACTGCATTTGCATTATTGGATTCATAAAACCCTTCAGGTTGTATCACATATACAACCTTATCTTATTCCTACCAGGAATGCAGTTTTAATATATGTATGCCAAATTTCATAGTCTTTCAAGTTCCAACATCAAGCATTATCCTTTCTCTAAATTTCATCCACGTCAGTCTTAACTCTTAAGAACCAATTGCACTTATGGATTTTATCCCAATCAAGTGCTACCATAATGTCATACCTTAATTGGTTCACATGAAAGTCTTTTTGGATCTTATGGCCTCAAGACATGACTCAAAATATGGTACCTCAACATCATCTAGATTGTTGGCTCATCACATAACCAATTCATCACCTAGATATATGAGGTGTATATGTTACATAAGGAATTTGAGAATCCACAACACTTGTGATTCTTTGTCTTCTTTATTTAGTGTGAAGCATGTTCTTTAGAAGAATTCTAGAAGGTTAGTTATTTGATGATCATACTCTAACTCTTTAGAGTATGATTCCTTCTTTGATTTAGACATCACTATGCCTTAATCGTAAGTTCTCTATGATACATTATCATAATTACTCACAAGGTCCTCAAACATTTAGTTTAAGTATCCCATTCATTGATCTCATCAAAGAATTAATACTTTAACCAAGTTTGTACTTCATTTATGATATTCTTGAACACTTAAAGATATTCATATTGGTATTTCACCATATGAAGCATTAGCATTTATTCCAATATGCATGTATATACATCAATATGTATTATACCTAATTGAATAGTCATTCTCCCACTACATCTAGTGAAGATTGACTTGTCATCATGCCCAAGACATTCATATCTCTTAATGGTTCACAACCAATAGAGTCTGGCCTATCCATCAACATGGAAGCTAGAAATGATTTCTCATGATAATGCTAATTAATTGTTTTAGTCATCAATAACTTTTAGGTATCATTTTATCTTATGCATACCAAGTACCACAAGATAAATTGGGCATTTCCATAGAAGATCATATCTTTGAAATTGAAACACCAACATTATTGATAAAAATCCTTGTCATTAAAAGATGTTGAAACAAAGTGTTTCTATTTATTGGAAAAATGAAATAGTAGTTCATAACTCTATTACATGCCCCTTGGGCTAAAATAAACCAAAAAGTACTCCTATCTATGGCAGCAACACTTGTTCCAATGATGAGTGCTCCTTCTTGGTCCTTTCATAAAGCCCATCACTTATTTTCAGATCCTGCATATAATATATGTCAGATCCATATCTTGGTATCATATACCTCAGATAAAGAAGTGTTTCAAGTTTATTTCAAGATACCTGAGGTGAAGATTTCCATCCCCTCCTTTTGTTCATCAAATAGAGAGGGCAATTTGTCCTCCAACTTCCTGGCTCTTGACAATGGTGACAATTGCCTCCCTTGGTCACCCCTCCTTTTGTCTTGAGAGATGAATATGACTTGGGCTACTGGCTAGCATCAGATCCCTTATTTGTTTTGTCCTTTCCCTTATCTTTAGACTTACCCTTCTTTCTGATGATCAACATCACATATTTGGGTTTGTCTTTCTTCATCTGTGCCTCAGCTATCCTCAACATGCCCAACAACTCTATCAATGGCTTGTCAAAGTTTTTCATGTTGTAGTTCATCACAAATTCACTGTATGATTCTCACAACATTTGTAGCATCATATCAATAGCCAACTCTTGACTCAAAGGGAATCCCAGTCGTGTCAGGTTCTCCATATACCCAATCATATTGAGTGTGTGAGGACATTCTGGATCTTCGTCTGTCATGACATACTAGGATGGTGCCTTGGAGACATCATATATCTCATGTTGTATCTGCAACTTATAGTTTAGAGAACACAACATCAAGCACTTTACATCAATGGCATCTTCAGTATGCTTCTTGTAAGCATCCTCTGCCTTTGGTGGGTTCCTCTAGCGTTGGTGTATCTAGGACATAGAGCTTTCGCTCTTGAGTGAGAACAATTCTCAATGTCCTGAACAAGTCATGGAAATTAATCCCATTTCAGCTTGTTCTTCTCAAGGACCGATTGCAACAAAAAGTGATTAATGTTGATAGACATTTGTTCTACAAAAAAAAATAAATATGAAATTTTAGTCCAAAACTCTTTTGATTTATTTTGATTTGATTTGAAAAATTTTGACGATATAATTAGGTCTTTAATTGATTATCACTCCCACTATTTTTTCAAATTGATAGCCCTCACCATCAATTCAGAAGATTGTAGCGTGCAACCTTCTAGTGAGCCAAGATCCAAAACAATTGAATTATTATGCGGCCAACGCCAGCATCCATAATCAATTATTAAGGTAGGGACCACTTACCGATTGCATCAATGCAACTCTTGGATAGATGTCATGCACAAATACTTGCCATGTCCATCTCTATGCCTCTAAGTGCTTAATCCCATTAACATCACTTAGTTAATCCCAACTCAAAAGCCAACACAATAGAAGTTCACCCCGCTTGGCGGGCCCACACAACTACCATCACAATTCCATGAGATAGAAAGCATACCGCCCTTGGGATGCCTAAGCTTTTTGATCAAGCTTTTCAAGTGTGTTGCTTATGGAAAGCATCTAAGACTTAATATTATATTGATAGGTTTTAATATTCTTATATATGCATATATGCATCAAATCACCACATATATAGTACATATCATATGCATGCTATATCCCACAATGAAAACATGCAATAATGATAAAGCGATGATTATGGCCATCCTATTGTAATTCCTTAAGCCACAAAGAATTATGGTCATCTAGGTATACATTACATGCAACCTATTGTTGATGAAGATCCTGTGATTAGGATGTTTCGGGTTTGATCAGCTCGTCACATGACTGATCGGCTCACCTCCCGGCCGGTCAGTTGGTTGTTGCTAACTGATCGTCTGGCTCCTCCAGACGGTCAGTTCGTCAGGTTTTCTACTCATCGCTAGGCCTCCAGTTGCACCATCAGTCAATCGTCTCAGTCTACCAGATGATCGGTTGGAACCTCATGTTGATCGTCTTGCACCTCCAGCCGCTCGTCTTGGTTCCCGCCAGTCTTCGACGTAACAGGAAATAAACTATCCTACTTTTACATATCTCATTGGGAAACCCCAAGTTACATTCGGAGGGATTTTAGGTAGAAGAGAATCTCGAGTTATCTTGAGTTACATCAAGAAAATAAGAAGTGGGCTCGGTGTGCATACCAAGAGCAAACAACCACAACCAATCAAACACACACATAGGGGTTTATAGGCCATAACCACGCTACATATCCACCATCAAAACATTTTTGAGCGACGTGTATTGTTTGCACATATATATCATATCATATATGTATATATTTAGTTTGAGATCATGTGGCATTAATTGGATATTTAGATCAGTCCTTTAAATATTCACATTGTATGCAAATAAATAAAAGACAGTAAAAACAAAAATAGATCATATCAATTAATCCTAAAACATAGTACGTTGGCATGGCTCTGATACCACTGTTGGGTTTTAGGTGAGGGAGAAGGCAGTCGAAACATAAATTTTCTCTCACCACAAAACCATAACCACAGATCACATCAATGATTATGAAATAGTAAGGATGGTTTTAGCAAGTCATCCTTGGTCTTGAGGCTTGCTCAGTGACAATGCCTCACAACAAGTGCGGTCTTCACCCACCTGTCTTCGACGACATCTGTGAAGCTCCTGGTCTTGACCTGGACTGTGATTGACAGTCATCCTCCTGAGCGGCAGAAGTCTCCCACCTCTATAGATAGTCCACACAGACCACCAGGAACTCTAGTCGTACTATCCTATAGGATACTAGAAGGATTCGTCCCCTTCTGTCGGTGTACTAGTCACTAACACACTCTCCCACAATTAGTTTCTTTTCTGCAGTTGTCTTTCCCTAGCTATTCCTCCTTGGATGGGTAGAAGTTGCTTGGGCTCTCTCAGTTACCACAACAAGAGAGGACAACAACTTTGTAGAGCAACAAATGTTATGAGTTGTGCTATCTGAGAATCCCCCAATACCCCTCTATATATAGGAGGGGTCAGGGTCAGGGTTCTCAGCCCTGGGCAATGCTGGATTAAAGAGGGAGTAGAAGGGTCCGAAATTTCCATTAACTGATTGCATTGTGGTATCTGAACCGGTCATTTCACAAATGAATCGGTCAATTGGGAGTGTGAGCTGCCGGTCAGTTTGCTTCCTAGACTTGCCTCCAATTGACTTTCCTCTTTCGTTTCCAATTAGTACTAAGATCAATTCTTGTCCCAATCAAATTGTACAATTGAAATAGAAAACTTCTTCTCACAAATCGGGACAACCCAACAATGCTCGTTTGTACACATGAACAAATCGATTCACCAGAGTGAACCGGTCATCTCACTGGCTATGAGCCGATCAATTCATCCAGTGAATCGATCGGTTGGTCGTCCAGATTGTGCAGAACACAGTCAACGTTGTTCTCAATCAATCTGACACTCAAATCAGTTAGTTCAACACTTGAACTTGATGATTCTGAGTCAAGTCAATGATTTAATGTTTGATTGAGTACCTAAAAACCTTTAGTAGTCAATCCAAACATCATTCATGGATAAACTCCTCTTCTAGGTTAATCCTTTGTGTGTGACCCTATAGGTCCCATTTCACATTGGCAACGAATGTACATAGCTAGCTTATGACATCATAAGCAAAGAACGGAGCCTAGTCTCACATCAGTGCTACCCAAGTGAAAAGGAAAGTTGGAGAACAACTTTCAATCCTATTGTAACGAGCGACAATCAAATCGTTACTAATTAAGCAGAATTAAACATAAACAACAGATTAACAAAAATCACTAAAAATTAAAACCATTTTTCAAAGAGATCCATTCCAAGGAAAACTCTTACTGAAAGGTCCAAAACCTTATATACATCATTATTCACATTGTACATATCTGGTACATCTCATCTCGAGAATAGCATATAACATTTGCTTTACCAAACTATACATGAGCAACATAAAACCTCGAGGCGCGTAAGCCAAAATCTCTTATTGATCATAAAAATAGTACAAACCAACTCCAAGGACCTGAGAGTACAAAGACGACACATAGGACTCATATCTACAAGACATGACAGGCATTACACTCAACCTGAGCTGTCACTGCTGCCTCAACTGTTGTTCTTCCTCTACAAAAAGGTATTCACCTCCTCATGCATGTCCACCTAAAAATTTGGGTCCCACAGGGGTGAGACAATTGTAATTGTGCCAGTGAGAGATATAACTCTCCGCCGACCATATTATTATCACAAATTAAGCATTTATAAACTGAGCAGAGGTTCTTTTTATATTAACAAGAAGGATAATTCACTATATGAATAGAATGAAGTAATCTCCTTACTTAAGGAGAACATTGAATCTAACCATGGTAGAGTTATAAATCATCTATCTGCTTTGTAAGGAATGTAAAGAAACATAAATAACATCTATCTACTAAGATGTATAACTGATTTGTGCATCAACCAATGTTTCTCATATTCGATCCTTAAGCAGATATGCTACACGGCTGATTACATTTTACAATCACACTTATACCCTGAGGAGATGAGGTATACCGCTCATACTCCAACCGACCACTACGAAGTCAAAATCGGTTCCATACATAGGTCATCTAACAGAGCCGGTTGCTATGGCCTCCCACGTCTTGGTCAGTACGAGACCACAAGCAGGACTATGTCAACTACTTATCGTAGCTTACCAGGGTATACTGGCAACTACTACAGAGTTACAACATCAGCTGCCTCTCTTCGGAATCAAGAGATTTTATGTTTATCTCCACATCATCCGACATTCATCATCATCATCGGGAGATTCATGATACATCCATCCCGGCCTTTATAATGAAGGATTGAGAGATCTTGTGCTTATCTCACGTCAATCCCACATCAAGGCATAAGGTATTCGCGCCCATCACCCCCACATATTCAACAATATGCGTTCATCAGGAGATCCCGTAGGAAAACCTGTTTCACCATCACCAACTACTGACGATGATGGATCTATGGCCAGGGCACTACATGATAAGATTCCACTTGATTAATTAAGTGCATTACCATATTCTTTTAGCATCAGTCAAGTTTCAAACAAGAATTATTATAATAGATGCTACAAAGAAAGGCGTAATACATTTATCAAGTACTTTCAAAAATTTTAAAACACATGCAACTTGGGATCTTAGTCCCTTATCACATTACTGGGAATTGTCATCCATTCACATCGTCATTATCATGATTACTGGATCTGGGTATTCAAACCCTTAGATCATCACATAACCTTGTTACCTCTATAATAGGTAACCATTACCTCTAGGTCCTCAGACCAAGGTATTCATTCCACTTATTGTACAAGTATTCTCATGGCGCACAAGGCCATTCACATCTTGTCACCTCTCACTGGGCAACAACTTATTCACATGGCTCATAAGGCCATTCACATCTTATCACCTCTCACTAGGCAACAACTTATTCACATGGCTCAGAAGGCCATTACACATCTTGTCACCTCTCACTAGGCAACAACTTATTCACATGGCTCACAAGGCCATCACACATCGTGTCACCTCTCAATAGGAAACAACTTATTTACATGGCTCACAAGGCCATTACACATTATACTTATTATACAAGTATTTAGCATGCCTTACAAGGCTTATGCAATAAGAGAAATACAACTTTCCCATCATTAGGGTTAGGGTTTTCCCTTTCTTATCAATTAGGGTTTCTCTTACATATCATTACCCTTCATTAGGGTTAGGGTTTTCCATTATTAACCATTTAGGTTTTCAAGATCATATTAGCAATGATCAAACCCTAATTCATTGCTCCACACATCTAGGAGCAAACATTGATATCATAAGTATTCAATCATACTTATTCATTCTCATCATTAATCATTAAATGAATCATCAACACAAGGTATGAGTTACTCTCTCATCCTTACCAGGGTATGATTACATCAGACTTTATTAACTTAGCTTAACCCTTTCTCAAAGTATGTTAGCCCACACTTATCAAAGTGCATTAAACTTATTACATCTCAATGTAATAATTGACATAACACACTTCATGTGTTACTCATCGAAGTATATTGGATTTAAGGTGCATCAAGGTACATCAACCTTAAAGTGTTGGATGTGATATCTATCATGTCTTGATGTATCACGCCCCTCATCACTTTTAACATACTTAAGTTCATCAACTTATCTTGTATTAGGGTATGTACCATCCTAATACTTTATGCACTAGCTCATCACATTTATCATGTAATGTATTGGTCATAAGTCACACAATTGAATTATTCAACCATCATTAATGATATGAACTCATCTCGGGTTAAGGCATTATTGATATAGGATTAACCATTATCAACCACTCTAGGTGTTTCACCTATCAAGGTATTATCCACACCATTACTTGGTGTTACACTCATCACTCCTAAGAGTGTCTTGTCCTTACCTTTACAAGGTGTATATGGTTAAATCATGTGCATATGTTCACCATATCTGGTTCTAGGTGTATAGACACTCACCATATCGGGCTAGGATTTGCACTTGTCTCCATATCGGGCATGAGGTAGCTTCTTGACCTCATATCAGGCACAAGATATATGTATGTGTCGCCCATGATACTTATGAGGTTTCAACCCATCACCATGTCGGGCTAGAAGTACATTCAATCACCCTATCGGGCTAGTCACCATCTAGGGTTAGCCATGACGGGTTAGGGTTACCATATCATCTAGGGTTGTGTATCATGAAGAACACTAGAAGGGGGGTGAATAGAGTTTTAAAATAATTTTAACAATTTATTAAACTCAAACAACCACAATTGAAAATTGGAAGAAGGAGACAGGTGTTTAGAGTGGTTCCAACTTTAGCAAATACTAAAGTTGTCAGTCCACTACCCGGTTGCTTACCCAACCGGGATTTTCAAAGTATTTATTTTATTAACTTCTCAAGGATTTATACAAAATAAAATACTTTCCTTTACACCCTTTGAACAGCCTTCACTTGAAGTAGGTGCACCAACTTTGTGGTAGCCTTCTTGAAGTAACTCCAAGCTCCCCCTTGAAGTAGCCTTCCTCTCTAGAAGTAACCTCCCGTTGCACCAGCCTTCTGAAGTAGCTCAAAGTCACCTTCTTCACCAAGAAGATCTTCACCCTCTCCAATCAGCAACCTCCAACCTAGGAGTAGCAAGGAGAGTACAAAGGATAATAGAGAACAAGAAAGGAAAAAGGAAATTACAACTTATCCTTTTTAGCCCAAGGCTTGATTTGCCTAGATCAAGCGTATAGATCTCCTAACCAAGTGTATGGACTTGTGATTGCAGTGGGTAGGAGATACTAGCCTATAGGACACGAATTTGAGCTAAGGAAGGAAGTAGCCAATTGTCACAATGCTCAAATTGCTCACAAACAGATTGCTCAAAGTATGCTCAAGGATTTCTCAAGTGTAACAAGTGTGTTTGAGTGTCCTATGGCTTGTCCTATTTATAGGAATGGCCTAAGGATGCTTAAGGACGTTCTAGACAACTTCTAGGGGTTTCTAAGTGCTTAACTAGCCGTTAGGTACAAGTTTTTTGCTTTAACAATGACTAATTAATTAATTCTGCAGTTTGCTGTCAGAGACCATCTCGGTCGAGGGATGGTCGACCGAGACACCTACTCGGTCGAACTTTTGTCGACCGACAGGTTCTCTGGAACAAGTGATTTGCAACATCTTTCTCCAACTTCCAACTAACTTGTCAGTTGTGTCTAACGGCTATTTTGGATCTTTCTCGGTCGAGAATATTGTCGACCGAGAGTGTCTCGGTCGAGGAGTTTGTCGACCGAGATTGATCCTGTTTCAATGTTTCAATTTAGGCACTAATTATATGTATGAGTGTGCATATGTGATCCTATTTGAAGGGGATGACTTATCTAAATGTGGTGTTTAGCTAGGGAAGATCTAACGCTTGATTTACATGCAATCTAAGTACTTGTACTTTATATATTTGTACAAGTTTTTACAAAGCTATTACATTGCATGAAAACATAAACATGTAAGCATATGGATTTCCCTAGTTGCTTTGTCATCCACCTTAATCATGCACACTCAAGTAGCTCGTTAGATCAATAAGAATGAAATGTTTGTCATAATCAAAACAAAGGGATTTATAGATGTCCAGTTAGCCAACAATCTCCCCCTTTTTGAAGATGACAAACATTTCCTAAATATCAAATAAGGAAATATAAAACATGTGAGTTTCATACCTGAAATTTACCTTTGTAGCCATCTTTGGTTTTGCAAGTGACTGCTGGCCAAGATATTATGAAACTCATTTTAATTT
The DNA here is from genome assembly GCA_963693085.1 of Alisma plantago-aquatica. Taxonomy (NCBI): domain Eukaryota; kingdom Viridiplantae; phylum Streptophyta; class Magnoliopsida; order Alismatales; family Alismataceae; genus Alisma; species Alisma plantago-aquatica. The sequence continues at coordinate 525,640,260 of OY856410.1, forward strand.
TATGTTTATATTATTTCTCCCCCTTTGTCATTTCAAAAAGATATCCAATACAATCATGTAGTATTACTTTGTGTCTTCCTTTTTAAGCTTTGCTCCCCCTTAAAGAGATATCCAATTAAAATCAAGGGATTTTTATTGTCAAAATTAGCCACAATTTGTTTCTCAATCATTTGCAAAGGATGTTAAGCCTTGAAATGATATGAGTTTCTTTTAAGTTTATGGCCTATGTGTATTGATTTCTCACCCATTTTACAAGGGATGTTAAGCCTTAAAAATGAAATGAGAATCCTTTAGTTTTAGAGTACATAAAAATGTCTCTTAACTAAATACATGGGATGTTAAGCCCTGATTTGTTTAGAGAGTCCCTTTAAGAACAATATATATCATTTTTATGAAATTCATAGATTTCTTCATAACCAAGAGTAAAAATACTAAGGTCGTAACAAGCTCCAAATGATGTTTGCAATGTTTTTGTAAGCTTCTTAATCAAATAATCAAATTTGTTTCTATGAGCTCCCCCTTAATCTCATACTATGCTCCCCTTTAGATAGATATCCCAAGATATAAGTGCTTTGCAATAGATGTCAATTTAGCCATAACTTTAACTTTTAGGTATTTGCAAAGATTTTCATCCTTTTTGATTTATTTGTATTTATTGCTCCCCTTATTTTGTATGCTCTACAATAGTCTTATAATCCAAACTCAAATGATGCCAAAAAGATATCCATTGTATAGATAACCAATTTTGTTACAAGCATGAAAAGATAGTCAAAACATGTAATGATAATCCATTTATTACAATTTTGCAAAGATTCCATTACAACTAATACAACTCCAAATCTCACTGGAAAGACTTAAGAATTACATCAACATCAAGGTCTTTCCCAAGAAAAGGCTCAGCTCCATAATATTGGACCAAAGTTTGCCACTCGAGAGCACCTGTCTTGGTTAAGGCATATGCCTCCAAGAAGGTTGGAACATGATCTAATCGGAAATGAGCAACAATATCTTGTAGTTGCATTGATGAAAACTGAGTATGCGTGAGATCTGTAGATGGTGGAGGTGGAGGTTGATAGTAGTTGTAAGATGGGTTATATGGATTGAGCATGCCAGGATTTAAAGAATAAGGATATTCATCTGGTTGGTTTGGAGAAAGAGTTTGCATTCTTTGGTTTAGATAAGTCATGGCATGATGGTTATAATCTAGTTGTTTACTAAGATGATATTGTGACCCAGCAACATAGGTTAGAGTGTTTTGGATGGGATCATAGGGTAGTCTTGTAGGAGGAGGTGGAGGTGGTATATCTTGGGTAGATGTCTCTCCTTCTACCCTAGCCCTCTTATGACCGAAATCAATTCCCATTTTTTCTACAATATTCTTACTTATTTTTTGTGGTCTACGCTCCCATGTATATCCCATATCCTCAATTTGGGTCTTAAGAAAATGTTGAGTAATTTGGCATACAAGATCAACATATGGAGGATTGCCAGAAAACTCAAGCATGTTTTTAAGAATGATGCGGATAAAATTTGTCGGAATACGTTGGATGATGGCATATATTAGACACATACGAAAAATAGGAACCTCAGACTTATTTGCTCTAGGATGTATATTTGTTGAAACAATAAGGTTTATAATCCTAGCAGCTGGTTTGAGATTGATGGCATAGTATGTGCCCCTATCTTCGTGACAGGTTGTATTGGATTGAAAAATGGTCCTTTTGATGTCACTAAGACTAACGGTATGGTTATCTTGGGAAAATTGATTAAGTGGGTTTCCAGAGATAAGGTCAAGGGTGTCTTGATATTCATCTATGTCAATATTTAGCATGTCAAGAATATCCCCTTCAGTAAATCGAAAGCTATGCCCATTGACCATAGTATAGAAGAAGATGGTTTCATTTTCAGAGTGGGAGATGAGGTTAGCATAGAATTCATTCACTACCTTGATGGAATAGGAAGGGAAAGAAGGGTTGATGAATTCTTTTAACTTTTGCACCTCGAAAAGGTCCTCCAAGTCGACGATGTTGAGGAAGTCCATAACTTCACCTGGTCGTCGTGGGAGAGGGGCTTTGGAGGAGAGCCGTAGATAGCGATCACCAGCATCTCCGTCGATGAAGGAAATGTCGTTGATGATCGTCAATGGTGGAGTAGCCTCCCTTTGTTTCTTGCCAGCGACCTTCTTCTTTCCATGAGCAGAGGATGATGCCATTGCGTTGCTTGAAGGTGGAGAAGAAGCAAGGAAGTCTTGGGGATGAGGATGCTAAAGATTCGCACAAGAATTCACTAGAGAGAGCCTATGGAAACAAGAATATGAAGGTGTGAAGAAATGACCCATTTTTGGTCCTTTTATAGCAATCCAGTGACCGGGTCGGTCAACAATTTGTCGACCGAGCGTCCGCAACGGTCATATTCCAGACGCGCCACTTCGGCCATCCAACGGTCGACTTGCAACGGTCGGCCGTTAACGGTAATGGTCGGATTGCAACGGTCATATCCCAACGGCTCTTTCTCGGTCGAGCAATTGTCGACCGACATTGTCTCGGTCGAACAATTGTCGACCGGAAGTGTGTCCGATGTTAGGTCTGTTTGGATTCTGTCGGTCGAGAGAGGTGGGCAGACCGAGAGGTTTTCGGTCGAAGATTCGTCGACCGACAGACTTACTGGGTACAAATTTTTTAAGCTGATTTTTAATGCAAATGATAGACTGACTTTGTGGAGCATATATATATTTTCTAAGGGAGTAATATTTTGTTCTATAATTGACAATATTGGGACAATTTTGTGATCATAAATTGATTTTGCTTTTAATCACAATAAAATGATATTCAAATAGTTATTGTGTCAAACTTATTTTAGGTCTATTTTGACTACGACCATAGTGCCCCTTTGTCAAATTTCATTTTAATCAAGAGGCAGATTTGCAGATTTTTCAAATTGAACAATATAATATCTGCATAAAATTTGATTAAGTAACAAGTTGACGCATAATACTTAATATGAAAACATTTGTCCTTTTCTTAAAATATAGGCTTTGCTGTAGTAATATGAATATCAAATTTCACGTCGTTTAGTATCCTCATAAGATTCTTTACTGAAGGCACACTAAATATCAATTGAAAAACACTAAATATCTCAATTGAAAAACACTACATATCTCAAGTCTTTTTAAAGATACGAATTGAGAGATTTTATCTTATGTGTTGCAAGCATAACATATTACCAATAAAGCATTTGCTTGCCTATCATGGATCCATGTAGACAATTATCTATCAAGCTAATCACAGTACCAAATGGTGAAAGCATATCCATGATGTAATAACAATAACTGTAAATAATCACATGATTTTAATCACAGGATTTCTATATGGATAGACTAGAAAATAAGAAAATCATGTGAATAATGATAGAAATTTTCTTTTCATTAAACTAAGCATGATTTCAGTTTAAACTTAAATCATTTAGGAAATAAACTAATATTAATTTAAATTTGTAGGGATGATTTCCAAAATAAATATCCAATCATTAATCATGAAATAGATAACAATTTTTATCAAAGAAATCAGCAATTTTGCAACAGACTGGAAATCAGTGACATGCTCGGTCGATAATTTCTCGACTGACAGTATCTCGGTCGACAATCTCTCGACCGACAATATTCCTGAAACTGTTAATTGCTTCCAAATAAAACATAACTATGCAAGTTAAATATTTAGATACTTAAATTTATTTGTTATCCCATTATGTTGAGTTGAGATAGACGTAGAATTATGCAACTAAGGTTCTTGGTCATATCTCAACTTAATTGCATTTATTTAGTTTGGAGGTCTTGGAACCCAAACTAACTCAACATCTTTTCTCTTATAAGGACATGAAAAGGAATAATGACCAAGGCGCAAACAATAATGACAGCATATCGAGTCAACCTCATATCTTTTTCTATGGTTGTGTTCAGTGTTGTTCTTGGGTGATGATGTTCCTTTAGGTACATATATAGATTGATGTGTTTGTGACTTTCTCCAAATAGGTTGTTGATAGGATTTTCCTTTAGGCTTGTAACCTAGTCCTCTTCTCCCGATTTGATGATAGGAATTTTCTAAGATTTTATCAAGAATGCCATTATTATTCAAATTACTAATTTTTTGTTGTAACTTGGCAATCTCTTCCATTCTCTTCTTGATATCTAGTTTTGCTTGATCTAGATTAGATGACAATGAATTTCTTTCTTTGACAATAGAATCATAATCTAGATGGTTGCATAAAATGGGTTATTTTTGAAGATCATTCACTTGACTTTGCAAATTATTCTTCTCTAATGAAAGTAGATTACAATTTGCCTCTATAGATTTTATCTCAATATCATGATCTTCAATTATCTTTTTAAGATCTTCATTTTCAGATATAATAACAAGAAGCTTAGCATGTAATTCATCATTTGCTTTATTATATTTCTTTAATTTCTTCTTGCATTCAACATATCTAATATGTGTTTCTTCAAGACTAGCAACTAGTTCTTCTTTAGATAAATCAAAAAGACTTACCTCTTCTTCTTCTTCTTCTTCACTAGTTGTAGCAATAAGACAATCTTTGTGCTCATCTTCCTTCTTTGATCTCCATGGGCATCTAGTTGTTGTGTGGCTTGTTCCTAAGAACCAATTGCAACATGTTGTAGTTTTGTCCAAGCAGCACCTTTTGTTGTGATTGTAATCACCATTACCCTCCATTCTTCAAGACCTGGTTAGGGTTCCTTGAAGCCTGCTCTGATACCAATTGAAAAACACTAGAAGGGGGGGTGAATAGAGTTTTAAAATAATTTTAACAATTTATTAAACTCAAACAACCACAATTGAAAATTGGAAGAAGGAGACATGTGTTTAGAGTGGTTCCAACTTTAGCAAATACTAAAGTTGTCAGTCCACTACCCGGTTGCTTACCCAACCGGGATTTTGAAAGTATTTATTTTATTACCTTCTCAAGGATTTATACAAAATACAATACTTTCCTTTACACCCTTTGAACAGCCTTTACTTGAAGTAGGTGCACCAACTTTGAGGTAGCCTTCTTGAAGTAACTCCAAGCTCCCCCTTGAAGTAGCCTTCCTCACTAGAAGTAACCTCCCGTTGCACCAGCCTTCTGAAGTAGCTCAAAGTCACCTTCTTCACCCAGAAGATCTTCACCCGCTCCAATCAGCAGCCTCCAACCTAGGAGTAGCAAGGAGAGTACAAACGATAATAGAGAACAAGAAAGGAAAAAGGAAATTACAACTTATCCTTTTTAGCCCAAGGCTTGATTTGCCTAGATCAAGCGTATAGATCTCCTAACCAAGTGTATGGACTTGTGATTGCAGTGGGTAGGAGATACTAGCCTATAGGACACGAATTTTAGCTAAGGAAGGAAGTAGCCAATTGTCACAATGCTCAAATTGCTCACAAACAGATTGCTCAAAGTATGCTCAAGGATTTCTCAAGTGTAACAAGTGTGTTTGAGTGTCCTATGGCTTGTCCTATTTATAGGAATGGCCTAAGGATGCTTAAGGACATTCTAGACAACTTCTAGGGGTTTCTAAGTGCTTAACTAGCCGTTAGGTACAAGTTTGTTGCTTTAACAACGGCTAATTAATTAATTCTGCAGTTTGTTGTCAGAGACCATCTCGGTCGAGGAATGGTCGACCGAGACACCTACTAGGTCGAACTTTTGTCGACCGACAGGTTCTCTGGAAAAAGTGATTTGCAACGTCTTTCTCCAACTGCCAACTAACTTGTCAGTTGTGTCTAACGACTACTTTGGATCTTTCTCGGTCGAGAATATTGTCGACCGAGAGTGTCTCGGTCGAGGAGTTTGTCGACCGAGATTGATCCTATTTCAATGTTTCAATTTAGGCACTAATTATATGTATGAGTGTGCATATGTGATCCTATTTTAAGGGGATGACTTATCTAAATGTGGTGTTTAGCTAGGGAAGATCTAACGCTTGATTTACATGCAATCTAAGTACTTGTACATTATATATTTGTACAAGTTTTTACAAAGCTATTACATTGCATGAAAACATAAACATGTAACCATATGGATTTCCCTAGTTGCTTTGTCATCCACCTTAATCCTGCACACTCAAGTAGCTCATTAGATCAATAAGAATGAAATGTTTGTCATAATCAAAACAAAGGGATTTATAGATGTCCATTTAGCCAACATATCATGCAACCCTATCGTGCAACCATGTCATGCAACAATGTCATACAAGGTCATGTAGGCCTCATGATACTAAGTATCAATGATGTATCATATGATCATATCATGCAATAACACTTGTTACTCTTCACTTATATCGGGTTACCCAATTTAGGGTTTCTTGTCAACTTACAAGTATACAATTGACCTTGTATCGTGCATGGAGTCTATAATAGACTTCCTATCATGAAAGAGGTGTATACTACACCCCCATATCGTTCAATAAGGTTTACAAACCTATTCATATCATTTTAGTGAAATAGGTGCATCATCATATCGGGTTAGAGGTGCTTGCTTATGTGCATGCACCCGATATCACTTTTATAAGGTGATACCATCATCTTCAAGCTCTATACCTTTGTTCTAACTGATATAATTCATACCAACAGGTATTAGCAACTAATTGAACTCATAATTTGATCAACTATTTCAGGAAATTTCAGAATTAAAAGTATTTCACTAATTATAGCAATTTAGGCATGGTTGAGTTCAAGTTATATAACCCGCCTTAAGAACCACTTCAAAACTTCAAGGTCCAAAGCTCCATGTTCCTAAGGTTGAAGATGACTTTATCAAAGGTCCAAGGCTCGTTCAAAACTCCTTCATATACAAGGAATCACCATGGATAAGCAATTGGTGAAGAAGAAAAGAAAGGTAGATCATAACCCTAATTCCATGCTTCAATTCAAGCTTGAAGACAACTATATCTTACCTTAGGGTTACGTTTTGAGTTCCTTAGCTCCTTGGCCGACACCCTACCACTCTTGGGCGATATGGACTTCCTCTTGGCTGACACAACTTTGCTTGTGGCCGATACCCCCTCACTTGTGGCCAAAATCACTTCATTTGGCCGATATCAACTTGCTATGGACAATATCAACATGGTATGGCCGATACACTTGTTATGGCTGATACCCAAGGCATGTGCACGACACCCTTGTGCGCTTTCAAGATATGCCAACCCTCTTGCACGATATGGAACTAACGTGCACGATATGGCACTCAAATCTTCACCCTATTGGCCGATATCACTTTATATGGCAATCTTCACCTACTTGGCCGATATGCTTTTGCTATGGGAAATATCCAAGGGCCTATGCACGATATGCTTTATTTCCTGCACGATACAAAAGCCCCATGCACGATACCACAAGGTAGGAGGGTGGCAAGGGTCGAAAAATTTCACTTAAGGGTGAAACTAGGGGTATATATACTTGTTGCACATGAAGAAAGGTAAAAAATGAGGTGTCAACATTTTGAGCTAGTAGGTGCCACGTGTCCATGCATGGGTGAAACGTGTCCATGAATGCATAAAAATTTATCTTTACATGCAAAATGTTTGAGGATCATCTAAATATGCAAATTCGTCCATTGCTTATCCATTTGGATAAGTCATCTAGGTTTAATCACTATTTTATGTCAAGTCGATACACTTTTTCTAAGGAAACTTGTTGGCCGTCATACCTCACCTTCTTGAGGTGCTTTGCATGATATGGACTTTTCCAAGAGTTCACAACACGATATGGGACACCTCCTTGGGTTCCATGGCTGATAGGCACTCATATATAAGCTTTTCAACTTGATACAACTCAAGTTAAGCTTCCAAATTCAACCCTTTTTTCTTGGTCATTTCTTCACCTAGAGTATCATCATTCATAATTGATCCAAACATGGTGTCTCATTCATTCTCTCTCCTCTAAATGATACATAGAGGAAATAGGAACACTCTATAGGTGGTAGTTTGCATATAAACCCCACATTTTGGGTAAATTACAATTTGTACCAAAATTGGTGCACAAGGTACCAACATTGTTCAAGCAAGTTCAAACTTGAAATTTAGGCTTTCCACAAGCCACCACCTTGAATAATTCTCTCAATAATGATGCTACAACACATGAGGCATGTTCAACATGTGACATTTTGCATTATAGCCCATCAATTTGGGTAAATTGCACTTTGGTCCAAAACAAAGGAAAATTGCTCAAACAACATTCAATCAGGACCTAACTTGAAACATGAGTGTGTCACATGATAACAAAGCACCTTATAGGATTATATTAAAGTTCTAATAAACTTAATTATCCAAAAAAATAGGGTAACCTCATAAACCAGGTCAGGGTCGTTACAAGTTATAAACCCCTAACAAGGATTTCGTCCCCGAAATCTCAGATATAAGACGACAGATATTTTTCATTCGTTATATCATCAAGTCTTCACATAACATCTCATTGTTATGGAGAAACCATAGAACTTTGATCAATACAAAGTTCGTTTACATAAAAATCCAATGGAATCAAACACATAGGATACATGCTTCACTGTCTTTTCATTATCGACTGTGTAGTTAATTCTGGGTCAGGTAACACTTTTCTCACTCAGATAGAGGTTGTTTGTTAATCTCATTTGACAAACTTTTATTGTAATATTTTTACAATTATTTCTTCAAGTAAATCATTGTCATCAATGTTATCTTTATGCAGAGCATAAACCCCTAACATATGATGTCCATACTATTTCATGTAACTAGACTGATTTCACAGTTGGCCATCCCAGGAAACCAACATAAATCATCTGATTAGGAGTTTATGTTTTCACTTTCTCATACCACCTGACACTTCTTAGATACCAGGATTCCTTACTTTGATATCTATCACATGTGTCAAAAACTCATCACATCCTCATCTTTCTTTCATCTTGGGACAATACTTGTTACACATATCTTTATCTTGGAACCAATGTCCAAGACAAACTGATACTTTTCTAAGTATCCATCAATTGAACATTTTTAACTTATACACATCAAGTGTCATAAGACCCACTTGATTTCCATGTCCCTAAAAATAAAGAACACTAAGGAACATATTCATTTTATCACCCCATCATCATCCAAGGTTTTTTATCAAAGAGAAGAGGTTAAGATCTCTTTTGATTATTGCATGAACTTTCAACTTTTCATGAGTCATTTACTCATGTTTCATCCTAGGTTCCTTGCCATCAGCATAGGAACTATAAGGATGATTACATATCATTATTCCTTTCTTTGTTATTGTCTAACATGTTCATGAGCATTTTGTGATTTTGTCACATTTCCCATTTCCACATAATGGGAAAATATCTTTACTATTCACACATGCTTTATCAGACAAGGATCATCTCCCTTGTCCTCATTGTCTTTATCATGAGAATTATACTTTTTACTTCCTCAGATACACAGATTGATCTGAGATCATCTCAGATTCAATTTTTTGCACTTAGGATGTGATATAAATGTCCATACCATATTTCCAGTTTCATTATACTCACTAGATTGTCTCAAAATGACTACTTGATCAGAGTAATCAGAAAGATAACATTCTAAGAGTTCCATACTCACCTTATCTCCAATTATTATATACCTGGCCAGGGTATACAAGTACTGAGATTAAGTAGTATGCACTTTGTTTACTATCATATTCCTTACTTTTCGTATAATAACCAACACATGATTTAACATTCTTGGATTTTCTCCAGGCATCTCTTCTATACCTCATCCTTTTTCACATAGATATGAGCAATTATAGAGCATTTAAAAGAATACTGAACAGAATATAAATTCTAGTTCTCATCATTTCTTCCCTATGTCCCCATAGGACAATCAATAGGGAAGTCCATAACAACAATCCTTTTTAGGATTATCAGGTAACATCAAAAGAAGGCATATCAAAATGAAAAAGCTCTATCTGATTGTTACCCCTCGCGGTCATCCACCACTTTAGGTTGACTCAACCCATAGAGTCTAGCTATTTCATGTTGTTTCTTTTGCCTTTTTACATCATTGGGCTGTAAATTTCATAAGCCATGCCGAGTCTACCTCAATTGTTGAGTAATTTCCTCCCTTCTTTTCAAAGAAAAGAGTTTAGTATGCTCAACATGTCCATAACTATAGCATGTCTTGTCCTCATACCATGGTCTTGTCGGTCTTATTACCGATGTAGAGACTAAGCCATGGGTTCTTATAGGTGGAAAGTTAGGACCCTTACCTTTACTTAGTGTCTACTGCCCTGGTACACTAGGCATTTATTTCACTGATGGCACCAAAAACTTTGTCTTTTTAGAACAACTAGGCACATGTCTCTAGAATTGTAGAGACCTTTCCTTATTTCTCAACTTATTGCCCCATCTTGGGCATTACCATCGCAGATATACTATCTGTCTATACTTATGGCAGAGTCTATTTTCTTGCCATATGCTAATCCTTCCCACATTTTCCACTGTTCCAACATGACTATGTCATTCAGGAACCTTTTCAAAGCCCAAAGTTTCTACATTGAGGACTGGTAACCTAGGTTGTAATGCTAGTATCCAGTCTACTATATGCATCACTATTTTCCTAACCTGTCCAACAAGAGAATAAACATAGGATTCTCTATCCTGATTGAGTCATGATGGGAATTCTCAGGCATTCATTCTTCTCTTGCCTGATCCCTTGCACCCTTTCCTGGTGCAACAACATTGCCCTCAACAATGTATTCCTCATGTTCCCCAGTCATTTATAAACTTCACCCTTTCTTCTGCACAAGCAGAAGTCACTATAGGGTATACTGGAGGACACTAACATAGACTCAACACCTTAGTCCTATGTCTGTGTAGACTCAACGAACCTTAAGCTCTAATACCAAAACGGTAACGACCGGCAATCAAATCATTACTAATTAAGCGGAATTAAACATAAACAACAGATTAACAAAAATCACTAAAAATTAAAACCATTTTTCAAAGAGATCCATTTGAAGGAAAACTCTTACTGAAAGGTCCAAAACCTTATATACATCATTATTCACATTGTACATATCTGGTACATCTCATCTCAAGAATAGCATATAACAGTTGCTTTACCAAACTATACATGAGCAACATAAAACCTCGAGGCGCGTAAGCCAAAATCTCTTATTGATCATAAAAATAGTACAAACCAACTCCAAGGACCTGCGAGTACAGAGACGACACATAGGACTCATATCTACAAGATATGACAGACAGTACACTCAACCTGAGCTGTCACTGCTACCTCAGTTGTTGTTCTTCCTCTGCAAAAAGGTCTTCACCTCCTCGTGCACGTCCACCTAAAAATTTGGGTCCCACGGGGGTGAGACAATTGTAATTGTCCCAGCGAGAGATATAACTCTCCGCCGACCATATTATTATCACAGATTAAGCATTTGTAAACTGAGAAGAGGTTCTTTTTATATTAACAAGCAGGATAATTCACTATATGAATAGAATGAAGTAATCTCCTTACTTAAGGTGAACATTGCATCTAACCATGGTAGAGTTATAAATCATCTATCTGCTTTGTAAGGAATGTAAAGAAACATAAATAACACCTATCTACTAAGATGTATAACTGATTTGCGCATCAAACAATGTTTCTCATATTGGATCCTTAAGCAGATATGCTACACGACAGATTACATTTTACAATCACACTTATGCCCTGAGGAGATGAGGTATACCGCTCATACTCCAACCGACCACTGCGAAGTCAAAATCGGTTCCATACATAGGTCATCTAACAGAGCCGGCTGCTATGACCTCCCACGTCTCGGTCAGTACGAGACCACAAGCAGGAATATGTCAACTGCTTATCGTAGCTTACCAGGGTATACTGGCAACTACTACAGAGTTACAGCGTCAGCTGCCTCCCTTCAGAATCAAGCGATTTTATGTTTATCTCCACATCATCCGACATTCATCATCATCATCATCGGGAGATTCGTGATACATCCATCCAGTCCTTTATAAATAAGGATTGAGAGATCTCGTGTTTATCTCACGTCAATCCCACATCAAGGCGTAAGGTATTCGCACCCATCACCCCCACATATTCAACAATATGCGTTCATCAGGAGATCCCGTAGGAAAACCTGTTTCACCATCACCAACTACTGACGATGATGGATCTATGGCTAGGGCACTACATGATAAGATTCCACTGTATTAATTAAGTGCATTACCATATTCTTTTAGCATCAGTCAAGTTTCAAACAAGAATTATTATAATAGATGCTACAAAGAAAGGCGTAATACATTTATCAAGTACTTTCAAAATCTTTAAAACAACTTATTCACATGGCTCACAAGGCCATTCACATCTTGTCACCTCTCACTAGGCAACAACTTATTCACATGGCTCACAAGGCCATTCACATCTTGTCACCTCTCACTAGGAAACAACTTATTCACATGGCTTAGAAGGCCATTACACATCTTGTCACCTCTCACTAGGCAACAACTTATTCACATGGCTCACAAGGCCATCACACATTATGTCACCTCTCACTAGGAAACAACTTATTTACATGGCTCACAAGGCCATTACACATTATACTTGTTATACAAGTATTTAACATGCCTTACAAGGCTTATGCAATATGAGAAATACAACTTTCCCATCATTAGGGTTAGGGTTTTCCCTTTCTTATCGATTAGGGTTTCTCTTACATATCATTACCCTTCATTAGGGTTAGGGTTTTCCATTATTAACCATTTAGGTTTTCAAGATCATATTATCAATGATCAAACCCTAATTCATTGCTCCACACATCTAGGAGCAAACATTGATATCATAAGTATTCAATCATACTTATTCATTCTCATCATTAATCATTAAATGAATCATCAACACAAGGTATGAGTTCCTCTCTCATCCTTACCAGGGTATGATTACATCAGACTTTATTAACTTGGATTAACCCTTTCTCAAAGTATGTTAGCCCACACTTGTCAAAGTGCATTAAACTTATTACATCTCAATGTAACAATTGACATAACACACTTCATGTGTTACTCATCGAAGTATATTGGATTTAAGGTGCATCAAGGTACATCAACCTTGAAGTGTTGGATGTGATATCTATCATGTCTTGATGTATCACGCCCCTCATCACTTTTAACATACTTAAGTTCATCAACTTATCTTGTATTAGGGTATGTCCCATCCTAATACTTTATGCACTAGCTCATCACATTTATCATGTAATGTATTGGTCGTAAGTCACATAATTGAATTATTCAACCATCATTAATGATATGAACTCATCTCGGGTTAAGGCATTATTGATATAGGATTAACCATTATAAACCACTATAGGTGTTTCACCTATCAAGGTATTATCCACACCATTACTTGGTGTTACACTCATCACTCCTATGAGTGTCTTGCCCTTACCTTTACAAGGTGTACAGGATTAAATCTTGTGCATATGTTCACCATATCAGGTTCTAGGTGTATAGACACTCACCATATCGGGCTAGGATTTGCACTTGTCTCCATATCGGGCATGAGGTACCTTCTTGACCTCATATCGAGCACAAGATATATGTATGTGTCGCCCATGATACTTATGAGGTTTCAACCCATCACCATGTCGGCCTTGAAGTACATTCAATCACCCTATCGGGCTAGTCACCATCTAGGGTTAGCCATGACGGGTTAGGGTTACCATATCATCTAGGGTTGTGTATCGTGCAACCCTATCGTGCAACCATGTCATGCAACAATGTCATACAAGGTCATGTAGGCCTCATGATACTAAGTATCAATGATGTATCATATGATCATGTCATGCAATAACACTTGTTACTCTTCACTTATATCAAGTTACCCAATTTGGGGTTTCTTGTCAACTTACAAGTATACAATTGACCTTGTATCGTTCATGGAGTCTATAATAGACTTCCTATCATGCAAGAGGTGTATACTACACCCCCATATCGTTCAATAAGGTTTACAAACCTATTCATATCATTTTAGTGAAATAGGTGCATCATCATATCGGGTTAGAGGTGCTTGCTTATGTGCATGCACCCGATATCACTTTTATATGGTGATACCATCAACTTCAAGCTCTAGACCTTTGTTCTAACTGATATAATTCATGGAAACAGGTCTTAGAAACTAATTGAACTCATAATTTCATCAACTATTTCAGGAAGTTTCAGAATTAAAAGTATTTCACTAATTATAGCAATTTAGGTGAAGAATAATAACATGGTTGAGTTCAAGTTATATAACCCGCCTTAAGAACCACTTCAAAGCTTCAAGGTCCAAAGCTCCATGTTCCTAAGGTTGAAGATGACTTTATAAAAGGTCCAAGGCTCGTTCAAAACTCCTTCATATACAAGGAATCACCATGGATAAGCAATTGGTGAAGAAGAAAAGAAAGGTAGATCATAACCCTAATTCCATGCTTCAATTCAAGCTTGAAGACAACTATATCTTACCTTAGGGTTAAGTTTTGAGTTCCTTAGCTCCTTGGCCGACAACCTACCACTCTTGGGCGATATGGACTTCCTCTTGGCCGACACAACTTTGCTTGTGGCCAATACCCCCTCACTTGTGGCCAAAATCACTTCAATTGGCCGATATCAACTTGCTATGGACAATATCAACATGGTATGGCCGATACACTTGTTATGGCCGATACCCAAGGCCTGTGCACGACACCCTTGTGCACTTGCACGATATGCCAACCCTCTTGCACTATATGGAACTCACTTGCACGATATGACACTCACATGCACGACATGGCACTCAAATCTTCACCCTATTGGCCGATATCACTTTATATGGCAATCTTCACCTACTTGGCCGATATGCTTTTGCTATGGGCAATATCCAAGGGTCTATGCACGATATGCTTTCTTTCCGGCACGATACAAGAGCCCTATGCATGATACCACAAGGTAGGAGGGTGGTAAGGGTCGAAAAATTTCACTTAAGGGTGAATCTAGGGGTATATATACTTGTTGCACATGAAGATAGGTAAAAAATGAGGTGTCAACATTTTGAGCTAGTAGGTGCCACGTGTCCATGCATGGGTGACACGTGTCCATGCATGCATAAACATTTATCTTGACATGCAAAAAGGTTTAGGATCATCTAAAGATGAAAATTTTTCCATTGCTTATCCATTTGGATAAGTCATCTAGGTTTAATCACTATTTTATGTCAAGCCGATACACTTTTTCTAAGGAAACTTGTTGGCCGTCATACCTCACCTCCTTGAGGTTCTTTGCACGATATGGACTTTTCCAAGAGTTCACAACACGATATGGGACACCTCCTTGTGCTCCATGGCTGATAGGCACTCATATATAAGCTTTTCAACTTGATACAACTCAAGTTAAGCTTCCAAATTCAACCCTTTTTTTCTTGGTCATTTCATCTCCTAGAGTATCATCATTCATAATTGATCCAAACATGGTGTCTAATTCATTATATTTCCTCTAAATGATACATAGAGGAAATAGGAACACTCTAGAGGTGGTAGTTTGCATATAAATCCCACATTTTGGGTAAATTACAATTTGTACCAAAATTGGTGCACAAGGTACCAACATTGTTGAAACAAGTTCAAACTTGGAATTTAGGCTTTCCACAAGCCACCACCTTGCATCATTCTCTCAATAATGATTCTACAACACATGAGGAATGTTCAACATGTGACATTTTGCATTATAGCCCCTCAATTTGGGTAAATTTCCTTTGGTCCAAAACAATGGAAAATTGCTCAAACAACATTCAATCGGGACCAAACTTGAAACATGAGTGTGTCACATGATAACAAAGCACCTTAGAGGATTATATTAAAGTTCTAATCAACTTAATTAGCCAAAACAAATAGGTTTACCTCATAACCCAGGTTAGGGTCGTTACACCTATAGTCTATGATTGGTGTTCCAGTAAATGTATAATTCCTTTGTCTTTGATATCCTGAATGAACTCAAGGAATGGAGCTGTCATCCTTTCAACGTTCATTCATGTTCCTTGATCCAAAGCTGACTGTCTGGGATATGTGTGTCATAAATATCACATATTGACTCACACATGCATGCACATGCCTTTCGCAGTCTCACTTATCAAGTGGCCATGGGCATCATACTCCCTCAGGAGGGAAAAATACCATATCTACCACTCACAGTAAAAACCCCATGTGTCAAAGTCACCCAACCATCACCTTTATAATGATCCATATTTCAGGACCACGAGTGATGATGCCAAAGTGTACCCAATGACATGTGATGAGTGCAGTGATTTCAGGTCTAAGAATTACAATCACCACCATCATTATGAGAGATGACTGTTACTACCATGTCATGGTTCCATGTGTCACTCTGACAATGGGTCTGTCCAATACATTGTTCTCTAACATGTATCTATGTGCTTGGTTTGATATCACATATCATGACTAATGAGACTCTATCATCAACCAACACACATTCTATTCTTGTTGTATCATTGTTATCTATCAACCTTCCACAATGATATCCAACTAGGGATGAAACAAGAACGCATAACTCTTAGCATCCGTATGATCTCATTCAACAGGTCCTGAACTTGAAGACATACGTCATTAAGTACTACCATTCTCTAGAAATTCATTATATTCTATCATTATCTCATCACTGATTGAACCATAATAAATTGGAAGCTTTCCTTTGATATTTATCAAATAAATCATAATGTATACCAATCCAATCATCATATGATTGGATCTCAGGGTATACATACCAATAATAATCATATTATGATTTCACAAACAATGATTGTCATCTAGAAAGATTTCATTGCTACATAAGTAATTGATGGAGTTGGAGAACAACTTAACCTACAATCAGTGATTGGTGTTACAATGGTTATATAGATGCTTTGTCTCTAATATCCAGATTGAACGCGAGGGATGGAATTATCATCCTCTTCAACATTAAATCCATGTTCCTTGAACTTTCTAAGATATGTCTAAGCTCAAGATCACATATTGACTCACACTAGCATGACCATGCATTTCTCAGTCTTTCTTATCGAGTGTCCATGATATCAAACTCATGTAGGAGGGATAAATCCCATCTATATCACTCACAATCATCCCCATGTGTCACAACACACCTAAGCACCACGTTTATAGAAACCTTGATTTAGGATTATAGTGTATTATGTCGAAGTACACCGAACAACATGTGATGAGTGTAGTGATTTCACAATTAAGAACCACAATCACCACCATTACTCTGAGATATGACTGACTACCAATCATGGTTTCCATGTGTCACTCTCGAGGTGGGTCTACCAGATACATTGTTCTCTAACAAGTATGTATGGGTTTAGTTTGATATCACATATTATGGCTAATGAGATTATATCATCAACCAACACACACTCTAGTCTTAAGTGTTATTGTTGTCTGTTAGCCTTCCAAAATAGCATCCGACTACAGACATAACAAGAATGCATATACTCTTGACATCCATATGATCTCATTATTTAGGTCCTCAAACGAAAGACATACGTCATTGATTAATATCATTCAATAGACATTTATTATGTTACATCATTATCTAAGAACTGAATAAAATATAATAAATTGGAAGATTTCCTTATTACAAGTCAAATCATTTACTAGATATGCCATAGTACAATCATCATATGATTGTCTCCTTGGGAATACATACCAACACATATTGTGTCATCTATTTGTTGGAGCACAACATATGACTGAATCTTGTAACCACATGAGATTCATGGTTTTGATGTGATCCTAGGGATGGATATCGTAGAGAAGTATAAGGTAGTATTTTATTGTGAGTCTAATGATGTAGAACGTTGAATTTGTGATATCTATTTTATTTTCCAAGGATATAGGAAAACTTTCCTACATGTCTAGTGTCTACAAACATAGAAGAGAAGATGATGAGACATTAATGTGCAAACTTTCTAGAACATATTGTAGATACTAAGGCAGTGGTCGAAATATACCTACCATGTAGTACGGGAGTGTTTGGACATGTTTCATGAGGATTTTCTATGTCTTAACATCCTAGAGATTTTGTTTTGAGATCATTGCGGTACAAAGAACTCATTCTACCACTCAAGCCTATGTAGGATGCATCTAACACATATCAAGGAATTGAAGATTTTGTTCTAGAATTTTTGATACAAGCAGTTCATACATTCAAGTGCATCAACTTGAGGTGGTTTTTTGTTATTTTAGAACAAGAAGGATGGTATGACAAGATTGTGTATAGAATACATGTAGTTCAATAGAGTGACAGTGAAGAACAAGTACCCTTTACTGAGAACAAATGACATGTTTGATTAGCTGAAGGGAGTGATGATGCTATATAAGATATCAGGAGAAATGATATATTTTTAGGGGTCACAATATCCTTTTGAGTACATATTTACATAGAATAGGTTGAATATGTAGAAGGGGTGATGGGTGTAGTTAATCTAGAACTATAATTGTACCATACACTAGCACCTTGAAAAGGCAAACATCATGGAAGATGCATCACGAAGAATTCATCTCGTGTTCATTATCCATTAGAGTGTACAATTGTACTTTTTTTCATTACTTAGACAAACACGTTGGTGTTGCTTTGGTAGATGTATGTGAAAATGGAGGTTTCTTGACTAAGAGGTTTGTTATCATAGTTACATATCAAGTTGATTGTAAAATAGAAGAAAAGAGACAAAGAGGATATAAAACACAGTCAAATTTTGGTTATAATAAGTGTGAAGGCTTGCATGAGTAGGGTGATTAATATATTTTTTTTGGATCTGCAAAGAGTGTCATCCAAGAGGGGATCCATTATGTACTTATTTTTAAAATAAATTCAGCTAATCTACACACACTTATATGTGTTATAGGAAGGATGAAATTCCATTTCACAAGTATGGTATATCAAATAGGGTCATACAAAGCAGTAGAAAAATTAACTTGTTCGACTTTGTTCCCATTACATAGTTTCTCACTTCAATGGTGGTGTTATAGAAAGTCAAGGGTACACTTAATTGTACAAGAGACCACTTGTAGTGGGCAACCTAGACATGTCACGATATCCTCACGACCACATCATGTGAGCAATCTTCCTAAGTCATTGTCCTCTATGGTACCTACACCCGAGTGATTTGGAAACAACACCTAGAAAATAGAGAGTGAAAAGTATGGATCATGAATTTACCAAGTATGTGCAAAATAAATTTATTTTAGCATTATCAAGTATGTAATAAGAAATAGGGATGTTCCAATTAGAGCCAGGCTTACATAAAGTAGTTTTATGATCATGTATGAGCATAATTGGTAAACTAGGGTTTACCTAAATGATTACATCCTTAATCAGATTGATCACCCCTTAAACTTTATTATTGATGGTTGCTCAATTATGTCATTTTAAACCTAATGAGAACTTTAAGTGTGCCTTTGTTTTGAATAATTAAGGTTTCAGAAGTATAAACCCTACTCGGCTGACATTAGGATTTTTTCCCAACACACCCGTGCTTGGGTAGAAAGGGTGAGGTGATCAAATGGACCATGAAAATGGGAGTTGGAGTGTGGTGGATAGAATGGCGATGTAGGGTTGATGGTGGTACATGAATTCTGGGCCACACAACTTTTTTGGAGAAATAGAATTGTTGACTGTTTTTATATTCAAATATGTAGGAACCAATGCACCATGGACATGGTAGGAGCTCCCATATTTTGTGATCCATTCCAGAGAAATGAAATCCTAGAGAGAGAGAGGGAGCATTAGGATTTGGATAGAGAAAGTGGTGATGATGTTGATATAGGGTTTTATCTTCCTAGAATTGATGAAATCAAGCAAGTTTGTCATCAATAAATATTTTTTCTTGATGATTCTTCTCTCACATGTAAATATTACATCCCTCCTCTGATTTGATTCAAAATGATATGAATTCTCCATCATTTTTCACTCTTTCTCCATAATTCTCCATTTTTAGGGTTTTCGAGTTAAAAGGAAGAAGAAAGTGATGGATTTCTAGGAGTTTGGTATGGATTCTAGAATTTTAGTTCTTGAGATATGTTTTTAAGGTGTTTTGACACCTTAGGTGAGTGGGTACTTCATTTAAACAATCAATTGCATGAAATTTGAGTAAATCCATATTAATATTCAATTCATTTGTATGCAACTACAAACCCTAAATCTTCGTTTCAATTTAAGCTTATGAAAGACGATCTAGAAATGGATTTTTTTTCCTATTGTGATGAATTTTAGATGATAAAATCACATTAAAAATAGATTCAAATCATATAAAATAGAATTCCTAAACTTATTGAATAAGTTATATGAATATGCCAAAGTATAGGGGTTTTAATTATGTCTGAAATTATTATATAATTGAATGAAGAACAATGCCTAGTTGAATATCTGTGTTTATGAATGATTGTTTTTTCTTAATGCATGCAAATATTGCAGATCCTATCTTGGATTTCATTTGGCATTATCCATTTTTTCTTGATATCTCAATTAAGAGGGTGAAACCCTAAATGAACGAAAAATTGGAAGTTTGCGAATGGGCATCATGGAATTCAACAGATGTGATTTTTAATAATTATAATTATTCAAGGTTATTATTGATGAATGTCATTTCAATGAAAGACATGAAAAACCTAGTTTAGTTCATTTTGGGGTTTCATATATATGTTTGGTTGTATGCAAACTATTGAAAGCAATCTTTTATCAATGAAATCTTATGATGCATTAAATCCTTATGCAAGATTTATGATATGTGAATGTGGCAAATGAAGCCCTAAGGATAGGGCATTCTGTGAATCAAGTATTTTCAAATCAATGTTTCTCATTATGAGATGTGGTGCTGCTTAGTAGTGCAGTTTGCAGTACATATTACATATGATCTATGAAATGCATTCTTTATAATGCTAAACTAAGAAATGTTGATGTGATGATTGAACCATGAATTGAAAGAGTGAATTAGACATTCGATGCCCTAAACATTGTAGAATTCTCACAGTTTGAGGCTTGTACTATGAGGAGGAAACATGCTTCCCAACTGGAGGTATTTTGTCCAAATCAAGGTAAGTTGGAGAGCACTGCTAGGCTGTGGGGGTCTAGGACAGTTAGGGCATACTCCTTACAGTTGTGTGGTACCCAACAATAACCGGGGATGCCAGTGGTAACTGTGTTATAAGTTGTGTTGATAAGTGGACATCTTTAGTAGGTCCACTAATGCAAAATAAGCCAGAGTGCTTCAACTTTCCACCTGAGTACCCAAGTTCACAGGAGGACTTAGATATCCAGCCTCTCCCATTAGCTGTCGAGAGTCAGATGTGGCAACTGCCTGCTATAGTTGGGGAAGATGAGACTATAGTCTTAGGAACCCGAGCATGCTTCTAAGCCTTCTAGAATGAGATCGTAGCCTCATATGATGCTTTCACATGTTGTGGTACACTTGATGTGGGTTCAGGGTGTAATAAGATGAATGAGAGATTAATCAAGTGAGTGAAGTTATTGTTATATCTTTGTATTTATCTGGAGTAGCTCACTATTTATATGTTTCAGAGTTACTAGTTTCCTTTGTAATTGATTAAGAATGTGCAGTGAATGATTTACTCTATACAATCATCTCCATTAAACTACTATACATTTTTTTGTGAATGACTAGATCCTTTATAGACATATACTCTTCTACTTTAAATTCACTTTCTCAATAATATATCTTGATTATTAAACTGCAATATACTATTTCCTTAAAGTACTCATTCACTGAGCAAGTAGGCTCGCCCCTCTACTCAATTATTTTTAGGGAAACCATGTGGATTTAAAGAATGTCAGATCTACCACAAGAGCTAAGTGTTGGATTACTTAAGTTCAACTGGTCCCTGATGTAGGGAAATATGACATCAGGTAGGCATCTTGAAACAAAAAAAATATTGTGATTTCCCCATTAAACCAGCGAATCACGTCAACAACTATATATTGGAAAGAATGATTTCAAGGATATAAATGGTCCTGGAGCAAGTCTGTTAACAATCTCTTTGTCGTTGGAGTTGTGCAGCTATCTTCTAGTTCTAGTGGGACGATGTCTGCAGTAGCGCCTAGTCTTCACAATGGACAAAGAATTGATGTTGTGCTCAGAGTGGCAAGCAACAACCTCCACACTTCTATCAAAGTCCACATGAATTTCCTAGAACTCCTAT
Source organism: Alisma plantago-aquatica (assembly GCA_963693085.1). Lineage (NCBI taxonomy): Eukaryota > Viridiplantae > Streptophyta > Magnoliopsida > Alismatales > Alismataceae > Alisma > Alisma plantago-aquatica. The sequence continues at coordinate 525,662,489 of OY856410.1, forward strand.
CTTTATACTAGAACAGACATGAAGGAGTTCTCCCTCCTGTTGGTGTACTAGTCACCAACTTGATCTCCCAAAATTGTTCTACCTTGTTATCCTTCCCTTTATTGGGTAGGATGTGCTCGTGTTCTCTCAGTTACCACAACTATAGAAGACAAACAATTGTCAGAGGCAATTGATGTGTATGAGAAGCCCCTAGTAACCCTCAGTTGATAGGAAGGATAGGATCAGGGTTCCCAGAATGTGTGTGAGTGGAAAGTACTAGAATCTCACAAAAATTCTCAACATGCGAACTATGAAATGGTCGGTTCTCTAGGCGAACTGATCAATTCACCCAATGAACTGGTCATCACATCATGTTTACTAGTCGCATATGAATTGTGACATGATTTTACCGTGCGTATAATGCAAGCGCACGCGTCAGAGTAATATAGGCCTTTGTGAGGCCCGAGTCGAACACAAGGACACTAAACTATTGGTAGACTACTTACTAACTACTCGCGATCAACTAAACTGATTAAAAGGTTTTGAGAGTTGATTGAAAAATAAAAGAAAACAAAGCAATCGATTAAATGTTGAGTTTAATCAATTTATATGGGGATCTTTAGGATTGCGGTTTCACCACAGGTTCTCATTGTATTTATTTCTATACAGTTAATCAAATTTGTCTCTCATTCCAGGTAGTGGCCTGTAGTCAGAATTGTTCATTGTCATGATACAGCTCACTACCCAAATCTAGGTCGGTTCCACTGTCGTAGTAACATATACCATAAACTAGGTGCATGAAGACCAAACTCTAGGTTATCACCATTAACCGTACATCACCTTGTTCAAGGGATTTATTAACTAATGTGAATTTTGTCACTTTTCAACCGTTAATTCTTCTTTCAAAGTAATTAAAGGCATTAGATTATCATTAGGGTGATCAATCATATTGATATAATGGAGAAAATGAAATCATACCACGGATTTAAGAGACAAAATATGAATTACTATGATAAAAATGTCATACAATGATTACCCGGGCTACTCCCAGTCCTAAAGACAGGGGATTAGCCCCGCATGTTAATCTCAACGATAGACATGATGGAAGAGGGGGAAAACATGGAGAAATGTGAATGAAAGTGATGTAAACCCCTAAATGGAGGAGATCTGAGCATTCCTTGACATAGAGTACGTGATCTACAACCTTCCAGTGGTGGAATTCATCTTCTGCGGCTCTTGGAATGATCGGGGCGTGATTCTGGGCTCCGTTCTCCTCTCCACGCCTCCTCCGGACTTGTGTAGTGTCTAATGACGTGATAATCTGCTTAGGGCCTCTGTCATTAGGTATATATACCACTTTTGGTCACCAAAAGATCACCACCATCCGATCAAAATTGATCTGAAACAAAACATATCCTGACAGTGTTGATACCATCGGCGCAGGTCGATGGTATTGACCCATCATAGTATCGGCAAGTTCTCTTCCATTCTCTGACGCTCTTCCTGATGTAGACTCGATACCATCGACGAGGGTCAATGGTATCGACACCTTTAGGCATCAATTTTGTCACCATTCTGACGCTGAAGCTGTGCAATGTCGATAGTATCGACTTTTGTGTCGATAGTATCGACCAACTGATTGCTGGCTTGCTGTAGGTATCTCGCTACCATCGACATCCCAGTCGATTGTATCGACTCTGCTTGGCTCCTTGCGGTTGTCTCCCTGTGACTATGTCGATACTATCGACGGATGTCGATGGTATCGACAACTGTGTATATTCAATTTTCCTGAAATTGCAAGACAAAGATGAATCAGCTATGCTAAAACCCATTATTATGATATTTTATAATAAAAAAGATAAAATATGAGAGATTTGATACAAAATGAGATGATAGACTAAAGTGAATGAATCATGCGATAGTAACCACAAAAGTGACTAATAAACACATAAAACATATGTAAAACAAGTCTATAAAAGCGACTCAAAATCATCGCATCAAACTCCGCTAAGCTTAAACATTGCTCGTCCTCGAGCAGCAGAACTATAGAATAAAATTGTGAGGGTCAACTAAAGAACATACTATCACAACAGACATTGCCATATGATCCCCTCCAGACAATCACATATCGGCCCTTATTGACCACAGAATGATAATTACCATCTAGGCGAAAATGATCATCCATAAGAGATATCCACCCCAAGATTGATGAACACTATCAAATAAGGAAGTTAATATAATAAAATCCTCCAGTTCAGGCTTGATGCATCTTTGTGATCTTCTATCTACGTTGCTCGTTTCCTAACTACCATATAAATGGAAGCAGATCTCCCGATATTAATGAATGAGGAGATAATCACGGGTGGCCTACCAATTAGAGCAACGGGTTGATGGAATAGGTGGCTGTGGAAGAAATGGAAGCATATAACAGTCAATCATGCAATACAAGAATTAATGCCCTATCATGATGCAAAATGCACGTGAAAATGTCCTAATGCTATATTTTAGGTGGAATGATGCATGCACTATCATTCTATCCCAATGAGAGACAGAATATCTACAAACCTACACATGTGCTTGCTCTTCTTATTCTGCATATGAACAAATTCCTTTCTCTCTCTGATCTTCATGCTTTTTTTTCCAAGCCCTTATCTTGCTTAATAGAACAGGATGACATTTTCAATATCTTTCTCTTGGGCTTATTCACATATCTATTATATTTTTTTTTCTTCTTTTTTTTTACTTTTCAGAGAGTATGAAATAAGTCCTTTATTTGAAGAAGAAGCAAAGCACATCATTGTACAAGATGATTAAAATCATGCAAAATGCAACTAAAATGAAATTGACATGCACTCTAAAATTTGTGAATGCAGGATTATAATGAAACATTTTTTTTCTCTCTTTTTTTCCAATGCAACAAATGTAAACACTAATCTACAATGCAATCCTAACTACATGTCATGCAACCAAAAGATGACAAACTGTATAGTGCTCCCAATTCTTATGGTGGAGTGTTAAATAAGATGAAGTGGATAGATCACAATATTAATTGACAGAACCATTGGAAGATATTATATGTCCCTCCTTACTGACATGTGTAAAATCAAGAGGTTTCTCTCTCTTATTTCAGATTAAAGTCTCATTACCATTTGATCAGTTCAGGCTCAACATCTAATTCCGTCCACATTTCTTGAATCATAGGCATGTACAGTTGTGATTTTATGTTCTTAAGTTGACAAACCCAATTATTTTCATAAGTCATATGCTAAAATTCAAACAAAGCAAGCTTGCAAATTCATAAAAAAATTTCAAATTGACCCCTGACTCCCATGTGACAGAAAAAGAGATGACACATTAAATTAGACATCCACGATTACACTAGATAAAATGTGGATCCTAAAAACTCAGAAAATTGCTAGAACAATAGAAAAGGCAATAAATGATAAAAACTAAAAATGAAAGATAGAAAAAGATAGAAACTGTTCCATCACCCCCCTAAGTTTGAATTCGACTATGGCCTCATAGTCAAAAACAATCTTAACAGGTGGGATAGTGATACACTTCATTGTTCAGGTGGTGGGTACTGCGGGGTGGTGGGATCCCATGGTGGATACTGCCCCTAGAAACTTGGATCATACGAGGGCATGGGCGGCGGTTGCGGATATCCCCTGAAGTAATTCTGGCACCAGTAATGATCGTAGAATGGTTGTTGTTGCATCTCCATCCTATGCAACCTATAATGAATGTTTTCTTGGTTGGCGAGGAGGAGACACTCATTTTCGTAGATGGCCTGCTGATTTAAGAATAGCCAGTTCGTAGTCTCCTGAATATCGGCGAAAGAAGCAGTGTGTTGTTGTTGGGTCTGTTGGATCTCCTACAACATAGAATACATTCCCTGTATAGAATAGGAATCCTCTCCTTGTTGAGAGGGTTGAGGTGGCGGAGGATGCGAAGATGATGATGCACCCGGGTGGAAGCAGGGAGGCTTCTGTGGTGCCACTCGTGTACGAAGAGGAGTGAAAGCCTCCTCTTCCTCTTCTTACTCATCTCCATCGGCATTGTCGTTGTCATTACCGTCGTCTTCTTCGTCGGAGTCATCGATGGCAATGATGGGCCACCGAAAGTGCTGCACTTCCTGGATGTTGAAGACAGGATCTAGAAGCACACACTCCTGGTACTCCTAGTTGACATGGCACTGTGCATAGGCCATGCCATCACAGAGCGTAAGAAGGTTGGAGCGGTGTAGATGATGCAGGTTGACTTTATTCCTATTGGAAAGTGGAGTGAGTTGGGAAAAATCCAACTCGAGATACAGAGCAAGTGGTGTGATAAGCCCCCCAAAATGGATAGGAGCTTTCCTTGTACTCCTCCGCACGACCAGCACACGTGTCAAGAAAAATGCACCCCAATTGAGCTCTTCCCGTTTCAGCATCTTATACAGAAAGAACAAGTCCGTCTCCTGAAACTTACTGAGAGAAAGATTGCCTCAAGAAAACAGAGTAGTGCACATCATGCGATGTAGAATCCTCACAAATGGATACTCGAAATCAGCTACGGCTGCATTATGATAGCTGACGGACTTGCCTGGAGGCGCGGTCACTAGCTGGGTGAAGATCTCATCATAATCCGTCCGGTTGTCCAGCCTCCTGTGCTAATTCAGAGAATGGTACCAGTTGTAAATTGCATTGAACTACTGGAGGGTGAGATTGTAATTGTTGTTGTAGAGCCGAAAAGAAACGCGTCCCTTGATCCATTCCCGATCAGTGGTGATGAGGTCGTTAGGCACGATGCATATATCCAGCGATGCCATAAACTCCACCACCACTTCCTTGTATGTCAGCCACTCGCCGAAAAAGGGTAGGTCGCCAGCGTGGTACGGGACCTCGTCAGACCTCCTTCCCGTATGCTGTGCTTTCCCCTACAGGATGTAGGCGAGGTTGCCTTCAAACCCGAGGTGGCAGATCATGGTCCGATTAACATATCGGGTTGGCTCGATTTTCCACTTGAGCAACTCCTCGTATATCTTCCTTACTTCTTCCGAGGGATGAACAATCCTCGGACGAGGAATGGAGTCGGGAGGTGGAGGAACAAATTTCACAATCTCCATTGGGGCCGTCCTTAAAGAAGAAGCTCCTTCCGTCCGCACCATCATTACAGAGAGAGAGGGGAATAAGAAATAGAGCTCGGTGAAGGTCGGAGAAGATGATCTCTGCTTGGTGCAGAGCTTGGTGAAGATATCCTAAGCCTTGGATGCTCGATGAAGGCCTCCGGTCACCCAAAAATGCTCAAATCACAAGTGGAAGGAAGAAGCTCTAAAGGTGTGAAGAAAATTGAGAAACAACCCTTCCTTTTATAACTGTATTTGTCACTGCTGCCGCTACGTCGATACCATCGACGGGGGTGTCGATGGTATCGACACCTGTAGCGCAATCTGTGTCTTCGCTACTATTGACGGTTGCCAATTGCTTGATGTGGGGGCCCGGATCGATGACGTGTCGATACTATCGACACGGGTCGATGGTATCGACCCATCCCACGGATCGACTTCCTTGATTTGGCGGCCACCGTTGATTTCTTCTCGCAGATTGGTGACGTGTTGCGTCGATACTATCGAATGGTGTCAATGGTATCGACTCTATGTGGTTCAAATACCCTCATGAGGCACGGGCGCCTCTTCTTTGCTGTTGTCATGTCGATACCATCGACAAGGACATTGATGGTATCGAGATAACTGAGACAAAATCTTCTGTAAATTTTCAGGGATCTCGCGAGTATCGACTACGAAATATTTAGGGATCTCGCAAGTATCGACTTCGTAGTCGATACTATCGTCCCAGGGCTATCTTTTTCTTTGAAGTCACTGATGGTATGTTGATACCATCAATGAGGCCGTCGATGGTATCAACTCAGAAAATTTTCTGCAACCACTTCCCTGTACCCACGTCGTTACCATCGACACTATGGTCGATGGTATTGACTCTGTCTCAGTACTGCACACTGAACAAATGATTAAGGTATCATTTTTACACTAAAAATGAAATTAAACAAAAATAACTTGTAAATGTGAAAGAAAATGAAATAACTACCAATGGTTGGCTTGTCTCCCAACAAGCGCCCTTCTTTAACGTCTTAAGCTAGACAAAATCAAGCTCATCATTCATCATTAAGTGCTATGAGTTTAACCTCATGCACTTTCCTCATGTAGTCCTCGCCAAAGTACAACTTCAACTGTTGACCATTAACTAGAAACGTCATCTCTCCATCACGCACCACGATGGCACCATGTGGCCGTACTTCTTCCACAACAAAAGGTCCACTCCACCGAGATTTCAATTTCTCAGGATGCAGCTTCAACCTCGAGTTGAACAATAACACACGATCTCCCTTTTTGAAAAAACGCACTTGAATGTGCCGATCGTGAATTAGTTTTGTCCTCTCTTTGTAAATCTGTGAGTTTTCATAGGCGTTCATCCTCAGCTCATCTAACTCATTGAGCTCTAGCATTTGCTTCTTCCCTGCCTCATCATAAGTCAAATTAAGCTTCCTTAGCGCCCAGTGCGCCTTGTGTTCCAGCTCTACCGGTAAATGGTAGGCCCACCCATAAACCAACCTAAAAGGCGTAGTGCCTATAGGTGTCTTATATGTGGTCCTATACGCCCATAATACATCCGGTAGCAAAGTACTCCAATTCTTTCTTATCGAAGCCACTATGCACTCCAAAATTTTCTTGATTTCTCTATTTGACACCTCGACCTGCCCTTGCATTTGCGGGTGATACGGGGTACCAACATTGTGTTTCACCCCATACTTTCTCAATAACACAGCAAACTTTTGATTCTTGAAATGGGTGCCTCCATTGCTAATAATCATCCTTGGCACACCGAATTTGTAGAAAATGTGATCTTTTGCAAACCTGAACACTACAGCAATGTCGTTAGTCCTTGTGGGTATTGCTTCTACCCACTTCGATACATAATCAATAGCAAGTAAAATGTATAAATTAGAATTCGAGGACACAAAGGGTCCCATAAAACCGATGCCCCACAGATCAAATACCTCAACTTCTTGAAACACATTGAGGGGCATCTCTTGCCGCTTGGAAATATTACCTGCCCTTTGACAGGAGTCACATCTTTGCACATAGTCGTAGGCGTCCCGGAAGAGTGTAGGCCAATAAACACCACTCTCTAGCACCTTGGCCATCGTTCTTGAACTCGCATGATGACCACCGGTTGGTAGTGTGTGACAATGACTAAGTACACTGTCATATTCTATCTCCAGTACACACCTGTGCAAAACACCATTCCTGCATTGCTTCAACAAGATGGGATCATCCCAAAAATAATATCTCAAAGAATGGAAAATTTTCTTTTTCTCTTGATAAGTCCAATCATCTGGGATTATTTTACAGGAAAGATAATTAACAATGTATGAAAACCACAGATTCTTGGATTTTATTGAAAGGATTTTCTCATCAGGGAATGTCTCGGTAATGGGTATATTAATATCCTTCTCATCTACCTTCTCTAACCTAGACAAGTGGTCCACAACCACATTCTCAATTCCCGCCTTATCCTTGATTTCAATGTCAAATTCTTGTAACAATAAGATCCACCTAATCAATCTAGGTTTGGCATCTTTCTTTTCTATCAAGTATTTTATGGCGGCGTGGTCTGTCCATACCACAACTTTTGACCCTAGCAAATATTGCCGAAATTTTTCTAATGCAAAAATGACGGTGAGAAGTTCTTTTTCAGTTGTGGTGTAGCTAAGTTGTGCCTTGTTTAAAGTCTTAGATGCATAGAAAATTACCGTAGGTTTGTTCTTGAAACGCTGCCCAAGAACAACCCCTACTGCAAAATCTGAAGCATCACACATGAGATCGAAAGGCTTTGTCCAATCCGGCATTTGAACAACCGGTGCAGAAATTAACTTTTCCTTAAGTACATTAAAGCATGCAAGCATTTTTCATTGAAATCAAACATTACATCTTTCTCAAGCAGTTCAGACAATGGTTTAGTGATTTTCAAGAAATCTTTGATAAAGCGGCGATAAAATCCTGCATGACCGAGAAAACTCCTTACCCCTTTAACCGAATTAGGTGGGGGTAATTTTGAAATAACCTCAATCTTGACTGGATCCACCTCCAGCCCCTTGCTAGACACCTTGTGTCCAAGCACAATTCCTTCACTAACCATCATATGACACTTTTCTCAGTTGAGAACTAAATGTGTGTCCTCACATCATTGTAAAACTTTATCCAAATTGTACAAGCACTCATCAAATGATGCACCATAGATGGAAAAATCGTCCATGAACACCTCTAGACAACGCTAAACCATATCATAAAAAATAGCAAGCATGCAGCGCTGAAAAGTAGCTGGTGCGTTACACAGGCCAAAAGGCATACAACGATATGTGAATGTTCCATAAGGACAAGTGAAGGTAAACTTTTCTTGGTCCTTAGAATCAATAGAAATCTGATTTTAGCCGAAGTAGCCATCTAAAAAACAAAAATGAGATCAACCCGCTAGTCGTTCTAAGATTTGATTAATGAACGGAAGAAGAAAATGATCTTTTAATGTAGCGGAGTTCAATCGACGGTAGTCAATGCACACACGCCACACGATTACCAATCAGGTCGCGACCGACTCATTTAACAAGTGGTGAGTGACAGTAATTCCCCCCTTTTTAGGGACTACCTGTGTGGGGCTTACCCACGTCGAATCGGAGATAGTGTAAATGATGCTTGCAAAAAGGAGCTTGATCACCTCCTTCTTGACGACCTCCATCATGCTCAGATTGAGTCATCATTGTGGCTGAATCACAGGTTTGGCTCCTTCCTTGAGTTGAATCTTATGATGGCAAAGTGTAGGGGAAATCCCCTTGATATCCACAACTGATCACCTGAACGTGCCACGGTGGTTCTTCAGCACGATCATCAATTGCTCTTCTTCATCAACACTCAATATGTTGAAATAATCACCGGTAGCTTTTCACCATTGGCTAAGAATGCATACTTCAAATGTGGAGGCAGTGGCTTCAGTTCTAACTCTGGTGGAAAAATCAATAATAATTGAAGCGGTGGTGGGAGGGGCCCAAGATCTTCATAATACTTGACATAATAGCACAAAAGCACTTGAAGCATCTTGACACATTCTGGTAACGACTTGCTTCTCATCCAGTCATGCATTATGTTGATAAGGAAAGCTTCAAGGGGTAGTTCTGGATATGCGTCAAGGACAGAACTTGCTATTGTATCATCTTCAGTAGATAGAGGAATTTCTTCCTCTTCATCATTTGGAAAACCCACATCTCTGCAAAGAGAAACAACTTTGGTCTGTTCCATAATGTCTACATCCAGTGTCCCCTTATCTACCTTGGTCATTACATGAGCCATATCTAGAAATGGCTTCCCTAGGCAAAGAGAAATGTTCTGATCAAAATGTTTCACCATGCGACACTACTCTCTTTGCATTTGATTGTGTTGTACTCATGCGCATAACCATTTCAAATCGGTCATCCGTGATTCCCAATGTCAGACGACCTCTTCCCATTTTGAGTATCATATCTTCCATAACTTGGAAGGGTCTTCGAAGGAGTAGCTCGTTCCCTTGGTCATCTTGCATTTCCATTACCACAAAGTCTGCTGGAAATACAAACCTGTCAACTTTAACAAGTACATCTTCAAAAATACTGTACGGATTTACCACCGAATTATCTGCTAGCTGAATCGTCATTTTTGCTATGTCTCGATTCTTTCAGTCCCAACTTCTTGAAAGTATAAAGAGGCATCAAATTAATACTTTCCCCGAAGTCACACAATGCTTCACCGAATTTCACCTTACCGATGTAACATGAAATATTGAAACATCCCAGATCTTGCCTTTTTGGTGGAAATGTGCCCATAATGAAGGCGCTCACTTACTCCTTAAGAACCACCACTTCAGTATCAGGAATCTTCCTCTTCTTTGTAATTATATCTTTCAGAAACTTTCCATAGGAGGGTATCTTCTCTATTGCTTCTAATAGCGGAATGTTGACAGAAAGTTTCCTAAAGCTATCTAGGAACTTCTTGAACTGAACGTCTACTTTCTTAGCCTTCAAACTGTTTGGATACGACACTGGGATAGTTTATGCCCTCTGATGTGGTGGCACATATGATGTCCTCTTTTGAGTTTCTTCCTCAACAATGGGTTCTGGTGTGGCTTCCTCTACCACATCCTCTATTGGCGCTGTGATTGTAACCTCCTCTGCGGCCTCACTTGTGGTTTCTCGCTGGGGTGTGTTCGGTTCATCGATCGTAGGGTTTAAAATCTTCTTTCCACTCCGCAACATAATTGCCTTGGCTTGCTGATTCCCTCCTGGAATGTTTGTATTTTTGGGAAAACCTTGTTGCGCTGGCTTCTTCAAGCTTGAAATCTTTGCTGCCATCTGCGCTAGAGATGTCTCGAGTGACCTCATCTGAGCTCCATGACTTTGTAAAGTTTGCCCAAATTGATTCATGAATTCTCCTTGTTGCTTAATCTGCTGGCCAAACGTGCTCATGAGTTCTTGATTCTGCTTGATTACTTGATTGAGCAACTCATTGCACTTGTCCTCTACCGACGGTTGTGGTTTGGTATCGGGGTCCTATAGGAAATTGTTTGGGTCCTTCCATGAAATTTTTTAATCTTTACTCTAAGAATAATCATTGTTTCTGTACCCCTGTTGCTGGCGCATAAATTTCACTTGCGCCTCATCATCAGATTCTCCGTCTTCCTTTGCTAGAAATTTCTTGGCTAATAAGTCCATCTTCTCATTCAGCTCTTTGATGGCCTTTGACTCACCTACGACTTGGACCTGCTCTGGTGTGTCTCTGTCACCGCATGATTGCTTTCTAACCATGTTCCTTAGTATTTCCCAACACCTAGTGCCAGTGTTGTTCAAGAAGAAACCAGAACCTGCTGAGTCTAAATTGCTCCTGTCATTCTCATTCAAAGCAAAGTAGAAGATCTTCACTTATTTTTCTTTATCTAGCATGTGATGTGGACACTTTCACAACATTATCTGGAAGCGCTCCCATGTCTCAGAATATGTCTCGCGAGCCCTTTGACAGAAATTGTGGATTTTCCATACTAAGTCATTGGTTTTCTTCGGTGGAAAGAATCTTTCGAAGAAAATCTCGATCATTTGATCCCACATCTCAACAGTATCATCATCTAGGTTATGCAGCCATTTACATGCATTACCTGCAAGAGATCTGGGAAATAGCTTCAGATATAGTGTCTCCTATGGAAACCTATCTATCTTGATCATATTGCAATTTTCCACGAAAGTGCTGATGTGTGGAACAGGGTCTTCATTCTTCAGCCCGTGGAATGCTTGAGACTTGACCAAGTTTATTAGTGTCGGATCAATCTTATAGGTTGGAATGTTAACTGCCTACCTTTTTATCGGCCCCTTTGATGCTGATGAGGAAGAAGCCTTTATCTTCTCCCATAATGTATGTTCTTCCACCATGGCCTCTGGTTCAGAGTTCGAATCTATATCCTCAGTTTGATCGTGAATATTGTTCTCTTCGTCGTCTGATCCCAACGGTGGAACCTCTGGTGATGGCAGTGTGTAGTCTGTGCTACGTGTCCTCACCATGCACTGGTACCTGCAAGGTAATAAATTTGATTTAGTACAACGCTAGACGATTGCTAAACATGAAAGATAAACGATGAATTTCAAAAGTAATAATAAGATAAAATAAAATAAAATAAAATGTGGCCTAGAGTGGCCACTTGTAGCACTCGTAGTGTCGACAGTTGTTGTTTCCCCGACAACGGTGCCAAAAACTTGACATGATTTTACTGTGCGTATAATGCAAGTGCACACGTCATAGTAATATAGGCCTTTGTGAGGCCCGAGTCGAACACAGGGACACTAAACTGTCGGTAGACTACTTACTAACTACTCGCGATCAGCTAAACCGATTAAAAGGTTTTGAGAGTTGATTGAAAAATAAAAGAAAAATAAAAGAAAACAAAGCAATTGATTAAATGTTGAGTTTAATCAATTTAGATGGGGATCTTTAGGATTGTAGGTTCTCATTGTATATATTTCTATACAGTTAATAAAATTCGTCTCTCATTCCGGGTAGTGGCCTGTAGTCAGAATTGTTCACTGTCATGATACAATTCACTACCTAAATTCAAGTCGATTACACTGTCGTAGTAAACTATACCCTAAACTAGGTGCATGAAGACCAAACTCTGGGTTTCCACCATTAATCGTACATCACCCTGTTCATGGGATTTATTCACTAATGTGAATTTTGTTTCTTTTCAACCGTTAATTCTTCTTTCAAAGTAATTAAAGGCATTAGATTATCATTAGGGTGATCAATCATAATGATATAATGGAGAAAACGAAATCATACCACAGATTGAAGAGACAAAATATGAATTACTATGATAAAAATGGCATACAACGATTACCCGGGATACTCCCGGTCCTAAAGACAAAGGGGATTAGCCCCGCATGTTTATCTCAATGAAAGACATGATGGAAGAAGGGGAAACATGGAGGAATGTGAATGAAAGTGATGTAAACCCCTGAACGGAGGAGATCCGAGCGTTCCTTGATGTAGAGTATGCAATCTACAACCTTCTGGTGGTGGAATTCATCTTCTGTGGCTCTCAGAATGATCGGGGCATGATTCTGGGCTCCGTTCTCCTCTCCACACCTCCTCGGGACTTGTGTAGTGGCTAATGACATGATAATCTGCTTAGGGCCGCCGTCATTAGGTATATAGACCACTTTTGGTCGCCAAAAGATCACCACCGTCCGATCAAGATAGATCTGAAACAAAACATATCCTGACGGTGTCGATACCATCGATGTGCGGGTCGATGGTATCGACCCGTCATAGTATCGGCAAGTTATCTTCCCTTCTCTGACACTCTGCCTGATGCAGACTTGATACCATCAACGCGGGTCAATGGTATCGACACCTTTAGCCATCAATTTTGTCACCATTCTGATGTTGAAGCTATGCAATGTCGATAGTATCGACTTTTGTGTCGATAGTATCAACTAGCTGATTGCTGGCTCGCTGTAGGTATCTCGCTACCATCGACCTCCCAGTCGATGGTATCGACTCTGTTTGGCTCCTTGTGGTTGTTTCCCTATGACTGTGTCGATACTATCGACGGATGTCAATGGTATCGACAACTGTGTATATTTGTTTTTCCTGAAATTGCTAGACAAAGACAAATCAGCTATGCTAAAACCCATTATTATTATCGTTTATAATCAAAAAGATAAAATATGAGAGATTTGATACAAAATGAGATTATAGACTACAGCGAATGAATCATGCGATACTAACCACAAAAGTGACTTATAAACACATAAAACGCATGTAAAACAAGTCTATAAAAGTGACTCAAAATCATCACATCAAATTGGCAATTCTAATCCAATTAATGCAAGCCATTTCATTGACACTAATCCTTGATGCAATCAAATTGAACCATGAACTAAGCATATCTCTACATGAAATAGTCATCTTGAAACTGCAAATCGATAGGTTTGCTAAGCGAACTGGTTGTTTTGCTCCCCAACTCATCCAGAATTCAACCAATGCAATATCCAATCAACCTGACACTCCAACTGGTTGATTAGGAGTCCATCTAGTTGATTTGTTTCTTGAATTGAATACCTAAATGTTTTAGCAATCATTTCAGTTATCATTCATGATCAAAACTCTTCTTCTAGGTGTATCCTAAGTGTGTGACCCTATAGGTCCCATATCACATTGGCAGTGAATGCCCATAACCAATTATGACATCCCAAGCAAAGAGCAGTGCCTAGTCACACATCATTGCTACCCAAATAAATGGTGTTATAGTGTTTTATAGTTCCTTTGTCACTGATATATAGATTGAACTTCGAGGCACGGAATAGTCATCCTCTTTAACATTCAATACATGTTCCTTGAACCAGAGAATATTGTCTAAGATATATGTAAGATCAATATCACATATTGACTCACATGTGAATGTACATGTCCATGCATTTATCTATCTTGCTTATCAAGTGGCATAGATATCATACTCCTGTATGAGGGACAAATCCCATCTACATCACTCATAGTCATCCCCATGTGTCAAAGTGCACCCAATCATCACCTTTATGGAAACCCTTATTCAGGATCACAATGGATGATGTCAAAGTACACCACATGACATGTGATGAGTGTAGTGACTTTAGGACTAAGAACCACAATCACCACCAATACTATAAGAGATGATTCTGACTACCAATTATGGTTTCCATGTATCAGTTTTATGGTGGGTTTGTCTAATATAATGATCTCTAACATGTATCCATGTGCTTGGTTTGATATCACATATCTTGACTGATGAGATTTTATCAACAACCAGCACACACTCTAGTCTTATGCATTATTGATGTTTATCAGACTTCCACAATAACATCTGACTAGGGATATAAAAGAATTTATATACTCTTAACATGTGTATGATCCCATTATTCAAGTCACGTGCTTGAAGACATAGGTCATCGAGTAATATCATTCTCTAAACATTTATTATGTTGCTTCATTATCTCATAACTGAATAAAATATAATAAAATTAGAAGCTTGCATATATTATAAATCAAATCATTTACAAGTTATACCATTACAACCATCAAATGATTGTCTCTATGGGCATACATACCAAAAGACTCCCACTTGCACTTAGATCCAATCAACCATGAATTTTATTCCAAGTGATCTAACATGACCATCATTATTCTACTGTAAAAGTGCTTTTGTGAAGGGGTCAAAAACATTGTTCTTGGTTGGTATTATACAAATCCTCACATCTCCTCATTGTATGATCTCATGTATGAGATGGAAGTGCCTTTTTATATGCTTGGAACGTTGATGCGATCTTAGTTCGTTAGCTTGTATAGTAGCTCCAATGTTTTCACAATATAGCAAAATTGCGTCGTTGATGCTTGAAACAACCCCAAGTTCATAATGAACTTCTTGATCCCTACAACCTCCGTTGCTTCTTTTGATATATCAATATACTCAACCTCTATTATAGAATCAAAAACTATATATTGCTTGGAGATTTTCCAACTCACAACTCTAATTTTTTAGCAAAACACAAATCAATATTGCAATTTGTAATAATCTTTGTCAGTTTGGAATCTTGCATTCAGTGTAACCCTGTACCACCAACACTTCCTCTTCGTTTTAGACAAGGAATTGATCCTTAGTTCTTCTCAAGTACTTAATATTGTTCTTTATGGATGTCTAATGAGAACCACCTAGATTTGACTGATATCTACTTGTCATGATCAAGGCATATGAGACATCATGATGGGTACACAACATTGCATATGTGATTTATCCAATTGTTGATGCATATGTAATCATATTCATGCATTCTTTTCTTCACAAGAACTAGGACATTGAGGTTTAGAGATGGTAACTCCTTGACACATTGGCCAGGTTTCCTCTCTTTGAGCTCTCCATGTTGAACATCTTCAACACGTTGTCAATGTATGTGCTTTGTCTTAGTCCAAGAAGCCTTCTCGATGTATCTCTATAGATATTGATCTCCAAGATATAGGATGCTTCTCAACTAAACAAAGATTCTAGATCTGAGTTGCTTGCTTCAATTCATAGATTGACCTTTACAGCTTACAAACTTGATTTGCAACTTGTTGGATTTATAAAACCTTAATGTTGTGTCATGTACATATCCTCAAGAAGATTTTCATTAATAAATTTGATTTAACATCCATATTCCAAATATCATAGAATGATAAGCTAAATTATCAATTATGATACTTTTGGACTCAACGATGGTCATTGGAGAAAAGGTTTCATCATAATCAACAACTTGAACTTGTTTGAAACCCTTTGCAACCAATCTGCCATTAAAGGTTTGTATTTTACCATCCATTTCTGTCATCTTCTTGAAGACCCACTTGCATCCTTTGGGTTTTACCCCTTCAGGTGGATCCACCAAGCTCCATACCTTGTTGATGCACATGGATTACATCTAAAATCTCATGGCCTCAAGCCATTTCTCAAACTCTGGTCCCTTAGTAGCTTCTAGACAGGTTGTTGGCTCATCAACTATGATCAACTCACTGCTTCCTGGGTGATAAGATATCCAAATCTTTTAGGTTCCAGGCGTGTCCTACTAGATCTATGAGGTTCTTGTGTTTCTTGAGGAATTTGAGATTCCACAATGATTTGTGATTCTCCTTATTACTCTTGTACGTGTACTGGTTCAATGTTTTCTTGTTGATTTTGAACATATTCAATCTCTACTTTTCTCTAATTGATTCCTTTAGAAATATGATCTTTTTCTAGGAATACACCAGTCTTGGGAACAACCACTTTGTTGTCAGATGGAGTGTAAAACTAGTATCCCCTAGTTTCGTAGGGATATCCAATGAAACAAAACTTATCAGATTTGGATCCAATCTTTGTAGGGAAAAATTTCCTGACATAAACTTCACATCCCCAAATCTACATAAAAGACACGTCGAGATGTTTCCCATGACATATCTCATATAGTGACTTTTGAACCAATCTGGATGATACTCGATTTAGTGTAAACATACTAGTTTCAAGAGCATAACCCCAGAAGGTAGTCAGAGGTTTAGCTAAACTCATCATTCATCACACCATATCCAATAATGATTCCTTCTTTCTGATACACCATTCTGTTGAGGTGTTCTAGGTGGAGCCCATTGAGACATGATACCATGAGATCGTAGAAGGACCTCAAAGTATTATCTTAAGTATTCTCCACCTCGATCAGGATGTAGTGCCTTAATACTTTTTCCAAGTTGGTTCTATAATTCATTTATAAACTTCTTCCACCTTTCAAGAGTTTCTGATTTATGTTTCATTAGGTAAGCATAATTGTACTTAATGAAGTCATTAGTGAAGGTAATGAAGTATTGATATGCACCTCTAGCATTTGTTCTAAAAGGGACACATACATAACTATGTATGAGTCCTAATAGATCACTAGACCTCTCATTGTTACTAGTGGACAGGGTCTTAGTCTTCTTTTCCAACAAACAAGATTCACATGTCTTTATTGATGTGAAATCAAAAGAGTGCAGATAACCATCTTTAGGGAGTCTAGATAGATTCTCATTTATGTGCCCTAGATGACAATACTAAAGGTATGTTTTGTTTGAGTTATTGAGTTTTAGTCTTTTGGTATATAATTTATAAATATCCATCTTTAGATCTAGCAAATAAAGATCATAAGACATTGGGGCATTGCCATAAAAGATCCCATCTTTTGAAATAGAACATCAACCATTCTTAATATGAAATTCATATGCATCCTTGTCCATACAAGATACATAAATGGTGTTTATATTTATGGTAGGTAGTTTGTATTATGAAAACCGTTTCTCAGAATTGGTTTCCATACCTTTATGGGTTGCAAATAACATAGTAATAGCACTTCAATAACTCTATTACAAGCCCTATGGGTAGAGACTATATGTTCCAAATCTAGTGGCAACAACTCTTGATCCATTTGTGACTCGTAGTTAAACCTCACCCTTTCTTAAAGGCCTACATTTTTTCAGATCTCATCCAGTACCAAGTACACATGATGAAGAAGTCAATAATTTTATCTCAATAAAGTAAATACCTCAAGTGGAGATCTCTATCTCCATCTTCTTCTTCCTAACTGCCTTCAAGTAAAAATGACAAATTCCTTTTGTACTTTTCTTTATCCTCATCTTGAGTTCTAAAGATCTAGATTTCTTCTTAGCATCAAAACTCTTCATGTCCTCTCTTTCATCCTTGGACTCTACACCACTGACCATCATCACGGTCTCGTCCTTCTTCATTCTTGCTTCAACATTTATCAATGTGCCAAGAAAATTTGATAGCGGTCTGGCCTCATTATTCAGGTGGTAACACTCAATAAAATAGCTATACGATTCAAGAAGTGATTGTAGAATCATATATGTAGCCAACTATTATCTCAAAGGGAATCCCAATTCTTCTAGATGATCAACATGGCCAATCATATTGATCACATGGGCCTCTACTGAGTCTCCCTTTGTAATCTTACACTCAAAGAGTGCCTTTAAGACATTGTACCTTTCTTGCTTTGTAAGGTATAGGTTCAGGTCCCTAAGATGTGTCACCATCTCAAGTATCCCCATATTTATGCATTTCTCATGAAACTCATACTTCTACACCTTAGCATAAGGTGCTTTATGTCTAAGGAATCATTGGAATGCTTCCAATAAGCATCCACTTTAGCCCTAGGCGCATCAGGAGCAGGTACTTTTGGCACTAGTTTATTTAGGACATAAAGATTATTCTCATCATTGAGAACTCTTCTCAATGTCCAAAACTAGTTGTAGAAATTTATTCTATCAAGATTGACCTTCCTAATGACTAATTGTAATGATGATTTTTTTTCATTGGATTCTATAAGACAAAAATTGCCTTTCTTCAAGTCCCTTTTGATTTGATTTAAAAAATTGACGATATTCAATTAGGTCTTTAATTAATTATTTCTCCCACTATTTTATTCAAATTATTAGCCCTCTTATATCAATGTGGAAGATTGCTTCGTACAACCTTATAGTGAGTTGAGATCCAAATTGATTCAATTATTACCCGACCAATGCCAACGTTCATAATCAATCATCAAGGTAGGCAACATTTTCCAATTGCATCTTATGCAATTCATAGATAGATGACATGTACAACTCCTTGCCATAATAATTTGCATGCTTCTAGGTGCTTAATCCTATTAAGGTCACCCACTTAAGCCTGACCCAAAAGCCAACATGATAATAATGCACCCCACTTGAGCGATTCTCCATTACTACCATCACACTTCCACAAGATGGACACCACACCACTCTAGGGCATAACCTATGCTTTAGTCGATCAATCTTTACATGTGTGTTTCGAATAAAAATCACCTTAGACTTTATATTTTACTGAGGGAGTTTGTATTTATGAATACATATACATTATACAATCACCATACATATAGTATGTATCATATACATGCTATATCCCATAGAAAACATATAATAAACAAAAATCGATGGCTATGACCATTCTAATGCAATTCACCAAAGATACAAGGCATTACTACAACCTAGGGTCTACATCTCATGCAGAAACTCATTTTTTATGAAGGTTTGTGCTTTCCAATCTGGGTTGATCGATTCAACCCTTAACCGATCAGATCGCCTCCTTGCTGGTTGATTGGTCATCTCCCTGATCATTTGGCCTTTTGGTCCACCACCTCTGGGGTTCTCCAGCTGATCATATGGGCCTCTAATCGATCGGTACTTCTTGTTACTCCATCTTCTCGGGTCGTCTTATTTATTTTAACAAGAAAACAAACTACCCTAATATTACATGATTATTGAGAAACCTCAAGTTACATTCGAGGGCAGCAAAGGTAGGAGAGAATAATACCTTTACAATTGAAAGATAAGGTAGAGGTTCAATTTGCAAACCAAGATATAACAAGAATAAACACACAACCACCATGCACTAATAATAGAGTTATTGTCCATAACCACGCTACACATCCACCATCAAACCAGTTTTTAGGGCGATGTGTGTCAATTGCATATATATATATATATATATATATATATATATATATATATATATATATATATATATATGGTATTTTATTGGACATTTATCTCATCATATTAAAGAAATAAATAATAAAATAAAAAATCCAATCGTATCAATTATCCCAAAATATAGTAGATTGACTTAGCTCTGATACCGTTGTAGGGAAACATGGCATCAAGTTTGCAGTGGAAACAAAAGTTTTATTGCCATGTTCCCCATTGAAACAGAGGATCATGTCAAGAACTATATACCAGAAAGGATGGTTTTGAAGATATACCTGGTCCTAGAGCAAGTCTAGTGACAAAGTCCTCGTTGTTGTAGTTGTGCATCTGTCTTCTAGTTGCATTGGGAAAACATCCACAGTAGCTTCTGGTCTTCACCATGGACAACAGAATGACATTGCCCTCCTGAGGTAGGCAAAACCCTCCATGCCTCTATGGAAGTCCACATGGACCAATTGAAATTCCTATCATTCTACTAGATCATACAGGAAGGAGTTGTCCATCCTGTTGGTGTACTAGTCACCAACTTGATCTCACACAATTGTTCTCCCTTGCTAGCCCTCCCTTTATCGGGTAGGACTTGTTTGGGTTCTTTGGGTAACCACAACCATAGAAGACAAACCATTGTTAAAGATTCCTATCATTCTACTAGAATAGACATGAAGGAGTTGTATGTCACATTGGTGTACTAGTCACTAACTTACTATCCCATAATTATTCTCCCTTGCTATCCCTCCCTTTATCGGGTAGGACTTGCTTAGGTTCTCTCATTACCACTAGTCTCTCTTATCAAGTGGTCAGGATATCATACTCCTATAGGAGGGACAAATCCTATGTACATCACTCACACTCATCCCCATGTCACAGTACACCCATTCATCACCTTTATGGCAACCCTTATTTAGGATCATGGTGGATGATGTCAAAGTACATCGAATGACATGTGATGAGTGTAGTCAGGTCTAAGAACCACAATCACCATTAATATAATAGGAGATGATTCTGACTACCAATTATGGTTTCCATGTATCACTATTATGGTGGGTCTGTTCGATATACTATTCTCGAACAAGTATCTATATACTTGGTTCGATATCACATATCATGACTGATGAGATTCTATCATCAACCAATACACAATCCAGTCGTATGTATTATTATTGTCTATCATCCTTTTACAATAACATCTGACTAGGGACATTACAAGAATGTATATATACTCTTAACATCTGTATGATCTCATTATTCAAGTTATGTACTTTAAGACATACATTATCGAGTAATATCATTCTCTAGACATTTATTATGTTACTTCATTATCTCATAACTGAATAAAACAAAATAAATTGGAAGCATAAATTTATTATTAATCAAATCATTTACATGTTATGTCATTACAATCATCATATGGTTGTCTCTCTGGGCATACATACCAACACATGTCACTCTAGGTCCTTGTATAGAGGTGAGAGAGTTGTAAATGATGTCGTGTAACTTTTTTTCCTTAACAATAATGAAGGTAATCGATTATCATGCCATATGTACATGGAAGTGTGACAAATAGAATGAATGTTTAGATATGTATCTTTATTTTTTAAAATAGATTAGAGTAATAAAGTATTAATTTCCCTTGAAAATTTATCTTATGTGACTCAATGTGAGAAAATAAAAGTTTGAAATCAAAAAAAGGGTTAAGTGTGAGCTTTGTTTTATGCTAAATACTCAACTTATTGTAGGGAAATATGGCTATAGAGAAGGCAGTGGAAACAAAAACTGTATGTACCATATTACTATAACCAACAGATCACGTCAATAACTATAAGATGGAAAGGATGGTTTTGAGAATATGCCTGGTCCTATAGCAAGTCATGTGACAATCCTTGTCATTGTAGTTACTCAACTCTAACTTCTAGTTGCACTGGGACTCGTATGATTACTCTCCATGGATAGCAGACTTGCACTTCTTCTTTTGCAGCAACTCCTCTCTTCATGGACTGTTGGTTGATGATGTCCTCCTAGCAGTAGATGACAACCTCTCACATTTAGAGAAGTCCACACAGACTGACTAGAGCTCCTATCATCCTGCTAGAATGGACATGAAGGAGTCATCCCTTCCTTTGGCATACTAGTCACCAACTTTATCTCCCACAACAATGATCTCAGTTATACTCTCCCTTGTTATCCCTCCCTAGTCGGGTAGGACTTGCTTGGGCTCTCTTGGTTACCACAACCAGAGAGGACAACATTTGTTAAAGAAATTGATTCACAATTGTCTATGGTGTACTATGGGAAGCCCCTAAAACCCCTCTATTTATAGTAGAGGCCATGGTTAGGGTTCCCAATCAAAGCTGGAATGGAAGGGACTGGAAGATCTCAAGTTTTCACAACAAGTATGGAACTTTGGTAACCAACGACATCCGAACCAGTCATTTGGAATGCTAGATGATCAGCTTGCATGCTAGACGGTCGTCTAGTGCTTTCTTAGGCACACAAAAAATTGGCAATCCAATTCCAATTAATATTACAAATTAATTTCTTTCACCACAAGTAATGTGGAATTGAATTGAACTTTGAAACATATGGAACCTTCCCTAGGCCTAATCGGGCCATCGCATTCATGTGAGATGGCCATCTCGCTCACCCAGATGGTCATATGGTGAGCCGAGTCAGACTGGTCGGTTCAATCCATAGACAATTTCAACTAGAATCCGTTTGACACTAAAAATACCCATCTTAGCCCTTAGACGACCATTTGGCACTCTAGACGGCCATCTGTGACATCCTCGGATTTTCTAAAACTTAACCTGATGTGTGACATCCAAATTGAAACCTCACCTCAATGAGAATCCCAATTTAAATGCCCCACACTAGGCTAAGAAGAAGAAAATCAAGGGAGTAAGAAGGAAACAATCAGTAGCACATGTACATGAACAATAATAAAACCATACATACATGTTCACCATTCAACATATAATTACAACATGAATTGTTACAACATTTGATATTACACATTGAACAACAAACTTATACATATACATGTACTACAACTAAACTACAAGATCTTAAGACAACAAGTCCACCTATACATCAGCTCGCCACACAACTCTCACTATTCTGGATCTTCAAGAGCATAACCACAACCTAAACAAAGATTACATGCAGTACACGTCAGCATAATATTCAAGAATATTGTACCGAGTATGCCTACGTGTCTTTTATATACCTCTCATCATATCTTGGCAATACGATAAAACTAATACTTGGCAGTATAAAGAAATATAAGAAAATCATATACTTGCACAAAGATGTATATTAACAAAAGAGAACACATGTTTTAAGATCATTTTCCATTATATGCTCGTGCATCTACCTACCAATGGGATAGATGTATTAAGGCCTTATGATCTACTTACCAAAGAGATAGATCATTGTACATGTGATCTTCTTACCAAAGAGATAGATCACTCACTAGAACTATGCTTACCAAAGAGATATAGTGCTTTCATATAATGGAACAGATATGTTATGTTTCAAGTGTTCATAGCCATAAGTATAGAAAATCAAGCAAGATATCATACAAGAACAATCACTTCATCCAATACCATATGCCAAGTATTCTACTACACATATAACACAAGCATATTGTATAATAAGCCAAGTAAGAGGTAATAGCGTACCTTCCAAAGAGATATTCTTAATCACATATTCCTCATGTCATCTATATCTTTGGTCAACCTTGATTAAGACAAGATCATGTACTATCATCATATTTCCATCATCATACATCTCATCTTAACCCTAACCGTGTTCATTTTAGGGCTTCCTTACTCATTTGGATATGTGCACCATTACTTGCATTCTTGTCTTAGATTTATCTTACTGATTTCATTTTCTAGATTATGGTTCATTATCTGAACACTAGGTTTCCATGTCATTTTTGTGCACATATTAACCATATGTTACATCATTAACCTAAATTAGGATTTTAAACCATGTATTAAAGGTCAACTTCATATAACATGGATTTTGTATATAAAACTGATATCATATTTATATATTAGCTTCCAATTACAGATAGGAGGGTATTTCATAAATTCAATCATTTATTGAGCATGTATGCATTTATTGCATATTAATTAGGGTTATTATACCTAATTATCCATATTAAGAAAATTACATGATTTCGTGCACACAACATCATAATTACTGATATCAGATAGATTATAAACACAATTTATGATCTACTGGTATTTTATCATAATTTTATGCCATCCTTTGGTATTTATTATCCACTAAACAAGCATTACACGTCTTACATGATATCACTGTTATTAGTGCAACAAAAGCCTGATATTATCATTCTACCATGTTCTAATCATTTTTCTAAACATTTTGATACCTTGTTTGTATTTTTCTGATACTCGAGCTAATTTCTATGGATTATCTACGATCTGGACATTTCTGAGATATTTACCTTGTTCAGCGAATTAGCAGTCGCCACGTGGCACTTTGGGGGAGGGGCACGGCTCGCTTCTCCTGTTCTCACACTGATGCTGGTTGGTTTATTTATGGCTTGGATCCCTAGTTCAGTCGATACAGTCAGTTCACGGATCAAAGAACCCGATCCAATTCTCCTCTCGCTCTTGCTTTCTCACGCGATCTGCCGCGTGACTCTGTTCTTCCGAAAAAAATAGGAGCCGCCACACAGACAGATCTCCGGCGAGCAAGAGTAGGCACAAAGATGCACCTAATCGCATGGTACATACGACCTCACCTTCATCGACTTTGGACGGAACTCCACATCCACTTTTCTCCCTGCTTACCGCTCCAGCTCTCCATTTAGGTGGGAGTGCCGCTTCCATCTCTGCCGTGGCGGAGCAAAAAGGGGGGGGAAGCACCCCTCTCACTCCCGCTCGAGCCTGAAGCTTCCAAAAGCTTCACCGGGCCTCCACAAACACCTCTACACCCTCCAATCATAGTTGTGCACACACACTCCCAGCCCCCGAGCTCCGCCTTCTTCTCCAGCTCATCGGGGTTCACTGAGAAGCAAACCATCCACAGAAGCCCACTTTTAGTCCGACGTTGAACTCACCTGTATTGGAACTTTCTTCCGATCCTATTATCTCCCTTCGACCTTCACTCTAGCTTGATTTCATTCCTCCTCGCACTGCCTCTGAACGAAAATGGAGAAGTCCAGGAAATCGGAAGTTGGTTCTCCTTATTCACTTGGCCACTTGCCTCACTCAGGGTATCATTCACTCTGTAATGTGGATAGGAATCCAACTCCAGGGTTACCTCACTCCCCCATCACCCCATGACCAGTCAGATCATGGCATCGTGGATGGCCACCTTTGCTCCTACGCTCTATCTGCAAGGTGATAGACAAAATAACGACCCTAGATCTCAAATCCTATGGCCTGAGTTAGTCCTTCAAAAGAGTTTATCCGTATTTCACTCAACACCAAGCTTATTGCCACTAGATCAGATCTCTAGGGTTAGTATCTGGTTGTGCAACCCATCTAAAAACCAAAGAGAGTGTGGAACAAGACTGATATCCAAACTTATCCTATATAATCCACTACATAGGTCTACAATCATCAATAATGCACATCATTTTACAACATTCAAACCTACATAACTTCTTATAGGAATATCTAATTATTACCAAATTTTAACCATAGCTCTATCATCACTCAAGCTACATCAACTCAAATTTGCTGACCATAACTCAGCTATTTGATTTTTTAACTAAATTCCTCAAAGGATGTTATATATATGGATCTTAATCATGATATAAACACTGATCACCATCCAAACCTTATCAAAGAACGTGTAACTCTTCAGATAACTCAACATGCATGGATTCACTCATGTCACTGGACATTTAAGGATTCCAAGAGTCCATTCCATCACATCCTACACATCTTAAAAGAATATTTCATCCTCGAAATTAAGCCAGAAAACCCATTTTGTCACATCATATACATCTTAAGAGAACTTTCGTCCTCGAAAGTAAACCATACTCATACTTCCAGGGAAAACCTTATCTTGCTCTCATCCACTTGTAGGCACCATTCTATGTGTAACATATCCAAAAAAAAAACCCCATAACAAGATCTGAACCACTATTATGAGGTTTTTAAAACATCTAAAGTGAATCACCCCTTCATAAAGATTGAAACAAGGGTTTATAAACTCTAGTTATGTCATGAAATATTTTATATGTTAGAGTCACTTCTTTATCTTTAGCCATGCATTCGGGTTATCACATCATATTACTATGTTCTAAAGGAATTAACTAAGATTAACTCATACATCAAGATGTCATCAACTTTTTATTGAACTATTTGTTAGAACATGTTCAAGATTAACATATGTCTTTTAGGAGGGAGTTAATTATCAACACACTTAATCCATATAGATCATATCAAGGTGTCATAATTGTTATGTTGTGCTAACTATCAAACTATATTTTCATATTTATTAAGCACTAAGATTAACACCTCATGCAACATGTTTCATTCATATGATCTCATTTCATTGCTCATAATAAATTGCAACATTTGCTAGTGATTTCATAACAAAATTAACCCGCAATATCACATTATCATCATTATTCATGTATATAGTTAACCATCTATGCATAGATATCTATTAAACCATTCTAGATTTCCATCATATCATGTTTATATATCACATCTCGAGATCAGATCATGTCATTACATATATTATATCATGGTTGTGGTAAACAAACTTATGTTAGTGGCTAATTAACACATATCAAAACTTTATCTAGTCCAATTCAGGTTTCCCTAAACCATATCGTGAGGGTAGTGCCATGCTCAATCACTCTGAGCTCACTCAACTCTATGAGTATCTCATATGTACATACTTTATCTTCCCCCTCCTGGTCTAGGGTTCTTCGATTACCTCATTGGTACTAGATAATAGCTTCATTAGCTCTAGCCACATAAGAATAAACCAAAACATGCTACAACATCCTCTTCATAGGTCTCTACCCATGAAACATGCTTACCCAAAACTCTCTTATACATACACCACTAGAGTCCTATATGGAACCACCAACCCGAGCATGAGGTTGTCTTGAAACTAACACAGTTGCCTCCTCCAGGGTCTTGGGACTCTCTATCCCTCACCTAGATGGTAGGTATTCATATATATATTTTTTAATGAAGCCAAAGGGTACTCTATTCATCCCACCCCTCTCTTGTGGGCAAATCAATTAGAAAGATACATCTCCTACGAATAAGGCAGGTATTTCACCCATGAAAAGAACCAAAGACACAACAGGCATAAGATAAACATCACAACCTGGATCATAGAAACAAGCCGCCAACTAATGGGCCTCCCAAGGACATCTAGGGTTCAACAAAACTATAGGAATCATACATAAAGTAACTCAACTCAATCACTCAGGAGTAGTCTAGTTTAGGACATATCATATCATGTATTTCTCATATTTCTCATATCTTGGAGTTTAGGTTCTCTAACCTTCTCCGAATGGGTCTCACTCTCTCTGGAGTTAACCCAAAAACTGGTCCCAACACCAAAGGTCCTCCTTTGTGAAAGAGCTTGAGGCTCATGCTGACTTACATCTTTGTCTTAACTTAACTTATCTTAACTTAGAAAAGCACACATACTTGCATCATCAAAACTTATCTCAAATCCTCAAAACTAAACCTTAATCCTTAAAGGAAAACATATATCATCATAACCATCTTATGTCATCTATATAAGACTTATATTGTATCATCAAACTTATTTCATCTATTCCATCTATCATATATACCAAACAAGGCTCTAGACATCTAATCTAGAACAACACTCTCTTCTAGACTGATGTCATTCACTTTCACTTAGGTTGCATGACCACCTCCTACTCGTACATGTATGGGGACACATTTTTGTAATACATATACATATTAAAATATTATATAGTTTTTCTATGATAAAACAAGCGTCAGAGAAAATTGTCACGGTTCGATCCGGTTGGAATCCAAAACCAAATCCTGAAAACGAGTGTCCCACACATGGTAGAGAGTACAATGTCATGAAAACTAAGGAAATGGGTGAGAACAAGGGGTAGACTAGTGTATCTACTCTAGACAACATGCACAATATGTCTAGGGTTTCTCTTCCCTTGATGCACGCCATTTCCAAATAGTGCAACATCCCATACCGCTGCACTATAAGGAAAGAACGACATCTAAGGACTTGCTATGCCACAAGCACTAGTCTAAACCTAGTTCTCGGACATCTAGGTGATAACATAGAGGCTTGGTTAGATATAGTCTCTAAAAGATGACTAATCTAACCCTAAAAGATTATTAAGTTCAAGGTTCTTTAGTTTTGAGTTGCATAATGAAAAAATGTTAGGCTTTGCTATTATTCAAGCTCTGATACCACCTGTGATGTCCCCAAATTTTCTAAAACTTAACCTGATGTGTGATGTCCATATTGAAACCTCACCTCAGTGAGAATCCCAATTTAAATGCTCCACACTAGGCTAAGAAGAAGAAAATCAAGGGAGTCAGAAGGAAACAATCAGTAGCACATGTACATGAACAATAATAAAACCATACACACATGTCCACCATTCAACATATAATTACAACATGAATTGTTAAAATATTTGATATTACACATTGAACAACAAAATTATACATATACATGTACTACGACTAAACTACATGATCTTAAGACCACAGGTCCACCTGTACATCAGCTCGCCACACAACTCTCACTATTCTGGATCTTCAAGAGCATAACCACAACCTAAACAAAGATTACATGTGGTACACGTCAGCACAATATTCAAGAATATTGTACTGAGTACGCCTACGTGTCTTTTATATACCTCTCATCATATCTTGTCAATAAGATAAAACTAATACTTGGCAGTATAAAGAAATATAAGAAAAGCATATACTTGCACAAAGATGTATATTAACAAAAGAGAACACATGTTTTAAGCTCATTTTCCATTATATGCTCGTGCATCTGCCTACCAATGGGATAGATGAATTTGGGCCTTATGATCTGATTACCAAAGAGATAGATCATTGTACATGTGATCTTCTTACCAAAGAGATAGATCACTCACTAGCAGTATGCTTACCAAAGAGATATAGTGCTTCCATATAATGGAACATATATGTTATGTTTCAAGTGTTCATAGCCATAAGTATAGAAAATCAAGAAAGACATCATACAAGAACAATCACTTCATCCAATACCATATGCCAAGTAATCTAGTACACATAACACAAGCATATTGTATAATAAGCCAAGTAAGAGGTAATATCGTACCTTCCAAAGAGATATTCTTAATCACATATTCCTCATGTCATCTATATCTTTGGTCAACTCTGATTAAGACAAGATCATGTACTATCATCAGATTCCCATCATCATACATCTCATCTTAACCCTAACTGTGTTCATTTTAGGGCTTGCTTACTCATTTGGATATGTGCACCACTACTTACATTCTTGTCTTATATTTCTCTTACTGATTTCATTTTCCAGATTATGGTTCATTATCTGAACACTAGGTTTCCATGTCATTTTTGTGCACATATTAACCTTATGTTACATCATTAACCTAAATTAGGATTTTAAACCATATATTAAAGGTCAACTTCATATAACATGTATTTTGTATATAAAACTGATATCATATTTATATATTAGCTTCCAATTACAGATATGAGGGTATTTCATAAATTCCATCATTTATTGAGCATGTATGCATTTATTGCATATTAATTAGGGTTATTAGCCCTAATAAGCCATATTAAGAAAATTACATGATTTCGAACACACAACATCATAATTACTGATATCATATGGATTATAAACACAATTTACGATCTAATGGTATTTTATCATAATTTTATGCCATCGTTTGGTATTTATTATCCACTAAACAAGCATTACACGTCTTACATGATATCACTATTATTATTGCAAGAAAAGCCTGATATTACCATTCTACCATGTTCTACTTATTTTTTTGAACATTTTGATACCTTGTTTCTATTTTCCTGATACTCAAGCTAATTTCTATGGATTATCTACGATCTGGATATTTCTAAGATATTTACCTTGTTCAGCGAATTAGCAGTCGCCACGTGGCACATTCGGGGGGGGGCATGGCTTGCTTCTCCTGTTCTCACGCTGATGTTGGCTGGTTTATTTCTGGCTAGGCTCCCGGGTTCAGTCAATTCAGCCGGTTCACAGATCAAAGAACCCGATCTAATTCTCCTCTCGCTCTTGCTTTCTCACGCGATCTGTCGCGTGACTCTATTCTTCTGAAAAAAATAGGAGCCGCCGCACAGACTGATCTCTGACAAGCAAGAGTTGGCACAAAGATGCACCTAATCACATGGTATAGAAGACCTCACCTTCGGCGACTTTGGATGGAACTCCACAACCACTTTTCTCCCTGCTTACCGCTCCAGCTCTCCATTTAGGTGGGAGCGCCGCTGCCATCTCTGCCGTGGCAGAGCAAAAAGGGGGGGGGAAAGCACCCCTCTCACTCCCGCTCGAGCCTGAAGCTTCCAAAAGCTTCACCGGGCCTCCACAAACACCTATGCACCCTCCAATTGTAGTTGTGCACACCCACTCCCAGCCCCCGAGCTCTTCCTTCTTCTCCAGCTCGTCGGGGTTCGCTGAGCAGTAAACAATCCACGGAAGCCCACTTTTAGTCTGACGTTGAACTCGCCTGGATTGGAACTCTCTTCCGATCCTATTATCTCCCTTCGACCTTCACTCTAGCTTGATTTCATTCCTCCTCACACTGGCTGCGAACGACAATGGAGAAGTCCAGGAAATCGGAAGTTGGTTCTCCTTATTCACTTGGCCACTTACCTCGCTCAGGGTATCATTCAGTCCATAATGTGGAGAGGAATCCAACTCCTGGGTTACCTCACTCCCCCATCGCCCCATGACCATTCGGATCATGGCATCGTGGATGGACACCTTTGCTCCTGTGCTCTAACTACAAGGTGGGAGACAAAATAACGACCCTGGATCTCAAATCCTATGGCCTGAGTTAGTCCTTCAAAAGAGTCTATTCATATTTCACTCAACACCAAGCTTACTGCCACTAGATCAGATCTCTAGGGTTAGGATCTGGCTACGCAACCCATCTAAAAACCAAAGAGGGCATGGAACAAGACTGATATCCAAACTTATCCTAAATAATCCACTACATAGGTCTACAATCATCAATAATGCACATCATTTTAAAACATTCAAACCTACATAACTTCTTATAGGAATATCCAATTGTTACCAAATTTTAACCATAGCTCTATCATCACTCAAGCTACATCAAATCAAATTTGGTGACCATAAATCATCTATTTGATTTACCAACTAAATTCCTCAAAGGACGTTATATATATGCATCTTAATCATGATATAAGCACCGATCACAATCCAAAGCTTACCTAAGAATGTGTAACTCTTCAGATAAATCAACATGCATGGATTCACTCATGTAAGTGGACATTTAAGGATTCCAAGAGTCCACTCCATCACACCATCTCATCCCATGAGTTTGGCATTTGGAAGTGTAATCAGGCTGCATGCTACGTGAATCAATACCTAAACATTTTAGCATTTGATTCATCAGTCATTCTAGATCAAACTCCTCTTATAGGTCGAGACCTGTGTTGTAACCCTATAGGTCCCATATTACATTCGCAGTGAATGTCCATAACAGACATCACATGCAATGAGCAGTGCCTAGTCACACATCAATGCTAGAACAACTTCAACCTACAACATGTGAATGGTGTTGTAGTGTTTGTACAGTTCCTTTGTCATTGATGTTTTGATTGAACTCGAGGCATGGAGTAGTAACCCTCTTCATCATTCAATATTGTTTCTTGAACCAAGAGCAAACTGTGTGAGATATATGTAAGTTCAATATCACATATTGACTCACATGTGCATGGCCATGCATTTCTCATTCTAGCTAATCAAGAGGCCTAGAACATCAAATGCCTCTAGGAGGGACAAATCCCATTTCTATCATTCACAGTCTATCCCCGTGTGTCAACGTCACCCAATCTTCACCTTTATAACAACTCATGTTTTAGGATTGTGTTTGATGATGTCAAAGCGTACCCAATGACATTTAAGGAGTGCAATGATTTCAGATCTTAAGACCCACAACCAGCATCATCACTGTGAGAGATTACTATGACTTCCATGATTATGGCTTCTACATGTTAGTCTCACGGTGGGTATGTCCAATACACTGTTCTCTAATTAACTTGTATCTATGTGACTGGTTTGATATTTCCATATCATGACTAATGCGATTCTATCATCAACCAACTCACACTCTGATCTTATGTGTTATTGTTGTCTATCAACCTTATATATATATATATATATATATATATATATATATATATATATATATATATACATATACATATATACATACATACTCTTAACATCCGTATGATCTAATTCATCGAAGTCACAAATGTGAAGAAATATGTCATTGTGTAATATTATTCTCCAGATATTTAAAATATTACATCATTATCTCATAAGAGAATTAAACAAAATAGATTGGAAGCTTACCTTTTATAATAATGAAATTGCTTTTACAAGTTATGCCATGACAATCATCACATGATTGTCTCTCTAGGCATGCATACCAACAGACTCCCCCTTGCACATAGAGCCAATCACCCATGAATCTTATTCTGAGTGACCTTACATGACCATCATGCTTCTTCTATGAAAGTTCCTTTGTCAAGGGGTCAATAACATTATTCTCAGTTGGTACTTTGAAAATATTTACATATCCTCATTGTACAATCTCTTGTATGAGATGGAACCACCTTTGTATATGCTTTGAGCACTGATGTGATCTAGGTTCCTTAGCTTGTGCAATATCTCCATTGTTATCACAATATAGCTCAATTGCGTCGTTGATGCTGAGAACAACCCCAGGTTCTGTAATGAACTTATTGATCCATACAACCTCCTTTTCTGCACTTGATGCGACAATATACTCTGCCTCTATTGTAGAATCGGCAATTGCCTCTTGCTTGGAACTCTTCTAGATTAAAACTCCACTGTTTAGGCAAAATATGATTCCTGGTTGTGATTTGTAATCATCTTTATCACTCCGGAATCATGTATTAGTGTAACCCTTTATCACCAACTCTTCCTCTCCGTTGTAGACCAAGAACTGATCCTTAGTCCTTCTCAAGTACCCTAAGGATGTTTTTCATGAGCATCACCTGGATCTAACTGATATATGCTCATCATGCTCAAGGCATATGAGACGTCAAGATGGGTATATTGTTGGATCTATGGCTATAGAGGGGGGGAGGGTGTATAGAGCTTCAAAACTTGCACAAAAATTGTCTGACTTTGAAATTATATTAATTGAAACCAAATGCTAAAAGTGAATTTGAAGTCCTATCTAAACAAGAATAGCAAGGATGAGAGAGATTCAAACAAACACTAAGACAAGGTGTTTAGAGTGGTTCCAATCTCCAAACTAGGAGGTCATGAATCCACTACCTAGAGAGGTCAACCTCTATGACTTTGCAAACCATGTATACTTATATTCCATTATAAGACACACAAGAAGACCAACTTACATCCAAGGACTTTCCTATCCAAGATCTAGTCTTCTACCTCACAAAACGTCTTACCCACTCTTATAAGCAGCTGGATTCCTTCTCCTAGGGCATCTCCTCCTTGGAAAAAGTATTCAACCTTGAGGATTTACCCACCAAGCTCCTTGGATCTTCCTCCTTGTCCTTCTCCTTCACTTAGAGAAGTTGTAATACATTCTTCAACCTAGAAGAAGAACAACAACTTCTCCTTCACTCAGAGAAGATCACTTCAACCTTTTCTCTTTGAGAAAGGGGATTGGGAAGATGGAAAGATGGAGAGCTATACAAGGTAACACTGATGTAGATATCTTACAACATTCCTAACTCACTCATAATCACAAAATGCTTTGTAAATGAGAGAGAGAAAGGGGCTTAAAGGGTTGTAACACATTCAACTATAACAAGGACCAAGGATAGTATGAATGACCAACCTTAGAATGAACTCCAAGAGGTCCTATTTATAGTTGGGGTGTTCCTTTGAGTGTTGGATCACTTAAGAATGAAAAATAGCCGCTTCATAGCTTACAAAGGATCTATTTTCATTTCTAACAACTCTGCAATGGTTGGAATCACTTTTTTTCATTTTCCATACAGTGCATTCGGTCGAGATTCCATAAAGGTAACTCAACTAGTCCACTATCTTACAAAGCCAATTTTCAAACTATTGGTCGAGTTTGTCCTGGGGTAACTCGGTCTTTTTAACCAAAATCAACTTTGGTCAGGAAGTTTGTCGGTCTAGTTCGATGAGTATACAACTTGATTGATGCAACCATTTCCAAAAAATCCATCGCAGATCGATTGAGATTCAAATTTGGTTGATTAAAGTGTTGTGACAAATTTTCCAAAATGATTTTTAAGTGACCAAACAATGGAATTAAGTGTCCTTGATTTTTTCTCATCTTATTTATAAGTTATATCATCAATACAAATGATCACAAAAATTTTCTGAGGTGGTTTGAAGTGTTTTCCAAAAAAGTGCATTTGCATTGCTTTTAAATTAAGCTTGGACAAGATAGGGCTCTTGAAAATTATTCATTTACATGTACCTAATGCCTAAAATCAATCTTAAACAAACACATTAGATACATATGAATGGAATGGTTAAGTCATTATCAAAATATGGACAATATATAACTCTCAAGTGAACATATACAACATTGCATACATGATTGATCCAATTGTGGAGGCATATGGAATCAAACGTGTGTGTTCCCTTTCTTCACAAGAACTCAGACATTGGCACTTAGAGATGGTCACTCCATGCAATGATGACATGTTTCCTCTCTTTGAGTTCTTCGTGTTGAACCGCTTCAACACTTTGTCAATGTATGTGCTCTGAAATTAGTTCAAGAAGCCTTTTGGATCTATCTCTATAGATCTTTATCCCCAAGATGTATGATCCATCTCCAAAGGCTTTCATGGAGAATGTATTTCCAAGCCAATTCTTTACATTTAGTAAAGTAGGGATGTCATTCCCCATCAATAGTATGTCATCTACATACAATATGAGGAATGACATTATGCTCCCACTAACCTTCTTGTACACACAAGGTTCATATTCATTTTAAATAAAGCCAAACCCTTTGACTATCTCATCAGAACAAAGATTACATCTCTGAGATGCTTCCTTTAATCCATAGATTGAACTTTGTAGCTTACAAACTTTATTTACATATCTTGGATTTATAATACCCTCAGGTTGTTTCATATACACATCCTAGAGAAGATTCTCACTAAGGAATGTGGTTTTAACATCCATCTGCCAAATCTCATAGTCACGACAAGATGCAATAGAAAGCATGATCTTAATGGACTTAACCATGGCCATTGGAGAAAAGGTTTCTTTATAGTCAACACCTTGAACTTGTATGAAGCCCTTTGCAAACAAACTTCCCTTATAGGTTAGAAATTTTCCATCCATGTCAGCCTTGTTCTTGTAGACCCACTTGCACCCTATGGATTTTACCCCTTCAGGTAGATCCATGAAAGTCCATACTTTGTTTGTATACATGGATTCCATCTCATATCTCATGGCCTCAAGCCATTTCTCAAACTCTGGTCCCTTAATAGCATCTTAAAAGGATATTGACTCATTATCTATGACCAATTCAGTTCCTTCTTGAGTTACGAGATATCCAAATCTTTCAGGATCAAGACATTTTATATCTATGAGGTTCTTGTTTTACTTGAGGAATTTGAGATTCCACAACACTTTGCTATTCTCTTGATTCCTCTTATACATCTATTATCTATGACCAATTCAGTTCCTTCTTGAGTTACGAGATATCCAAATCTTTCAGGATCAAGACATTTTATATCTATGAGGTTCTTGTTTTACTTGAGGAATTTGAGATTCCACAACACTTTGCTATTCTCTTGATTCCTCTTATACATCTAACGGTTCTATGTTTTTTTGTTGGTCTCAAACCTCTTCGAGTTCCACTTGCCTTCCACTAATTCCTTTGAAATAAATTCCTTTTCTAAGAATACAATATCTCTGGCAACAAACACTTTTTTGTCAGATGGATTATACAAATAGTATACTACAATTTCTTTGGGATATCCAACAAAGTAACATTTATCAAATCTTGGGCCAAGATTTTCAGGTAACATTTTCTTGACATAAGATTCACACCCCCAAATCCTCAGTATGTATGAGTCCTAATTGTTCACTAGCCCTTTCATTTTTACTAATGAAAAGGGTCTTCGCCATCTTTCCCAAGAAACAAAATTCACATGTCTCTATTGATTCGAACTCAAAAGAGTCCAGATAACCATTTTTATGGAGTCTAGATATGCCATTCTCATTTATGTGCCCTAGATGACAATGCCAAAGGTATGTCTTGTCTAAGTTGTTGAGTTTTAGTCTTTTGGTATTAACATTATATACATTTGTCTTTAGATCTAACAAGTGAAAACCATAAGACATTGGGGCACTGCCATAAAAGATCCCATCTTTTGAAATAGAATGTCGACCATTTTTAATATGTAATTCAAATGCATCCTTGTCCAAACAAGATACAAAACTAATGTTTCTATTTATAGAAGGTACATAATAGTAGTTCACTCTATTACAAGCCCAATGGGCAGAGATATACTATAGGTTCCAACAACACTGACCGCAACTCTTGCACCAATAGCAACTCGCGGTTCCACCTTGCCTTTTCCCAACAACCTACTTTCTTTTAGATCCTACATATGAGAGCATATGTGAGATCTACATTTGGTATCTAGTTCCCATGATGATGAAGTATATATATTTATCTCAATAACATGTATATCTGATGTGAAGATCACCATCCCTATCTTCTTCTTCCTGAAAGCCTTCAAGTACAAAGGATGAGATCCTCTTGTACTTTTCTTTCTCCTAATCTTGAGTGTTGAAGATGTGGATTTAGGCATGAAATTAGAACTCATTTTGTTCTTGCTTTGATCCTTGGACTCAACTCCGTTGATCTTCATCACAGGCCTATCCTTCTTCAATTTTTCTTCAACATGAATCAACATGTCAAGCAAGTCTAACATTTGTCCATCCGTATTATTCACATGATAACATGAAATAAAGTGGCTATATGATTTTGGAATAGTCTTTAGAATCATATCAGTAGCCAACTCTTGGATCAAGGTGAACCCCAACTCTTCAAGATGATACACATGTCCAATCGTGCATATTGGGCAAATGTTTCTGTCATCTTAGACTCAAGCAACACCTTCAAGATATTGTCTTTTTCTTGCTTTATAAGACCAAGTGCTACATTCTTAAGATGTGTTACCATCTCAAGAACACTCATGTCTTCACATTTCTCATGTAAATCATAGTTCATGAAGCTAAGCATAAGGTACTTTATCTCCAAGGAATCATTAGCATGTTTCTAGTAAGCATCCACTTGTTCCCTAGGTGCATCAGGAGCAGGTATTTCTAGCAATGGTTTGGCAAGGACGTAGAGCTTGCACTCTTCATTGAGAACCGTTCTCAAAGTCCAAAAACAGTCATGGAAATTTCTCCCGTCAAGTTTGTCTTTCTTCAGGATCAATCACAATTTCGATTTATTTGTCATTTGATTCTACAAGAGAAAATTTACATATGTCAAAAACCCTTTCTGATTTGATTTCATTTGAAAATTTTGACGATATTAATTAGGTATTTAATTATTATCGCTCCCACTATTTTTTTCTCAAATTGATATCCCTCAATACCAATTCATAATATTACAGCGTACAATATTCTAACGGGCTAAGATCCATCTTTCATCAAGTCATGAGTTGGATTTTGTCTATCACCAACAACCTAAATATTTAGGTAGGCCATCATGCCAATTTTATCATAAACAACTCTTAGATAGATGACATGTGAAACTCTTTGCAATAATCATCTGCATGCCTATGGGCTTGGTCTCTCCAAGTCACCATTTAAGCATAAACCAATAGCCAACATGATAGATATGCACCATGCTTTATGAAAATCTACATATCTACGATGAGAAGATGGCACACCATGCTTTGTTTAAATCTATGCTTGGTTGATCAAGCTTTTCATGTGTGTTGATAATGGAAAACATCTAAGACTTAATATTTTAATTAAGGGAGTTTGTATAAATACATATAATTTATGCAATCACCACACGTGCTATATCCCACAACAAAAACATGCAATAAATAAAAGTGATGGTTATGGCCAGTCTAATGTAATTCCTTGGATCCACAAGAAATTGCATCATCTATGTCTACATCACATGCAGAAACTTGTTGTTATGAATATTCATGCTTTTCCAATCTGTGTTGATTGGTTTAACCCTTTAACCTATTATCTCGCTTCCTGGCCAGTTGTTAGGTCATCTCACCAGTCCTTTAGTTCTATCGATCCACCATCTACTGGATACTCTAGAAGACCGGTCGGGTCCACTAGATGATTAGTTCGGCTCATCTACTTGGTCCTCCTTGGTCCTCCATCTTATTGGCTCATCTTCAAGATGTCATCTTCTTCATCATAACAAAAAAGTAAACTATCTAACTTTTACATGATTATAGAGAAATCTTGAGGTACATTCATGGGTAGCAAAGGTAAGAAAGAATAATACTTTTACATTGAGAAGATAAGATAGAGGCTCGATACATAGACTGAGACAAAAAGATCAACCAACTAGACAACCATGCACATACAATAGGCATTATTGGCCAAAATCGTGCTACACATCCACCATCAAAACCACTTTTATGGCGACATGTGTAAATTGCATATATATCATATATATTAGTTTGGGATTATTGTGGTATTGGATTTGATAAGATATTATTCGCATCACATGCAGAATTAGAACAATAAAACCAAAATCCTATCCCATTGATTATTCCATAATATTGTAGGGAAATATGGCTATAGAGTAGGCAACAGAAATAATTTTTTATCTACCATATTCCCCATAATAAGCAGATTGCGTCAATAATTATAATATGGAAATGATGGTTTTAAGGATATACCTAGTCCTGGAGAAAGTCTAGAGACAATCCTTGTCGGTGTAGTTGCGTAACTCTAACTTCTGGTTGCACTATGACTCATTTGACTGCTCCTCTACAGACTGTAGACTTGAATGACATCTTTTGCATCAACTCCTCTAATCATAGACTGCTGGTTGACGATGTACTTCTAGAAGTAGAAGACAAACTCCCACCTCTAGTGAAGTCCACATGGACCCCCTAGAACTCTTGTTGTCCTGCAAGAATGGACAGGAAGGAGTCATCCCTTCTGTCGGCATACTAGTCACCAACTTGCTCTCCCACAACAATGATCTCAGTTGTTCTCTGTCTTGCTATCCCTCCCTAGTTGGGTAGGACTGGCTTGGGCTCTCTTGGTTACCACAACCAGAGAGGACAATATTTATTAGAGTAATTGATTCTCAATTGTTTGTGTTGTACTCTATGAAGCCCCTAGTTCCCCTCTATTTATAGTGGAGGCCAGGGTTAGGGTTCCCAGTCAATGACAGAGTTGAAGGGACAGGAAGATCTTAAAATTTTTGCAACAAGTCTAGAATTTTCACAAAAGAAAGATGAACCGATCGTCTGGAATTCCATGCGATTGGCTCACATGCCATACGATCGTCTGGCTCAGTCTGTACAGTCGTATGGTTCTTTCTCAAACACACACAAAATTGGCAATTTGATTCTAATTAATATTACATACTAATTCCTTGCACCACAAGTAATGTGCAAGCGAAAAAAACCTCAAAATTATCTTGAACCTTCCCTCGGCCAAATTGGGCCATCTCATTCATGCAAGATGACTGTCTCACTCACCTAGATGGTCATCTGGTGAGCCGATTCGGGCCAATCAGATCAATCCGTAGCCAATTTCAACTTCAATCAGTCTGACACTCCAAACGCCCATCTCAACTCTTGAGACGAACATTTGGCACTCCTGACAGTCATCTGATGCCATGAGATGGGTGTTTGGTAGTGCAATCAGGATGCATGTTGTGTGAATCAGTTACGTAATTTTTTTAACAATTAATTCAGCAGTCACTTGAGATCAAACTCATCTTCTAGGTTGAGACCTATGTGTGTGACCCTATAGGTCCCATATTAAATTGGTAGTGAATGTCCATAACAAATTATGACATCACAAGGCATGAGGGGTGACTAGTCGCACATCAGTGCTACCCAAGTAAATGGAAAGGTGACAGAACAACTTCAACCTACAATCTATGTATGGCTTTGAAGAATTTGTATAGTTCCTTTTTCACTGATGTTCAGATTGAACCAAAAAGCACCCGACCTCAAGATAAAACATGCAACCACACAACACACATAAAACAGACAAGGGAGAAATAAAAAACTAGTATCATAATAAAAATATGG
Source organism: Alisma plantago-aquatica (assembly GCA_963693085.1). NCBI lineage: Eukaryota > Viridiplantae > Streptophyta > Magnoliopsida > Alismatales > Alismataceae > Alisma > Alisma plantago-aquatica. The sequence goes on from OY856410.1 coordinate 525,702,656, forward strand.
AAAGCATACCAATAACTCACATGATAGAACATACATAGAGTTATGATACATAGGTTAAGATTACAACACAGAAGCATGTTCTCAAAGCAACTACAAGCCAAAACGATGAAAGCAACATGATGATAGAAAAATAGTACATCTCAAATAATGTGCCCAAATGTCTTAATTACAAGAATGTCTATAAAGATATATATGATCAGCATCTAAAGACTAAAAACTAAAACATCTAAATGTCTAGGCTATCTAAGTCCAAAGGGTCATCATCATAAGCTTTAGGCTCATAGTCCTCATGTCCATCTGAAGGTGCAGTAGAGGCAGCAACTTCACCTTCATCTCTAGAGACACCAACAAAGCCATCATCATCAGAACCATACTCAGATGCCTCCTCATCATAAGAAACAACTTCCTCATCAACTTGTTTGGGCATCTCCTCATGGGTAGAAGGACCAAAACTGTGACTGGTCCACATGGCATTCTTCTCGTCCCAAGTTATGCCAAGATCATGGAGTTCCTTTGCCTGAGGGAAAGTGGGAGTAGAAGTGCCAAGTCCTGCAAGAAGGGTAGTTATGGGGCCAACATGGAGAGGTAGAACTCTAGGGGTAGGTGCAAGGGTAGGTCCACCAACAACAAAGGCTGTAGAAGTAGAAACAGTAGGTGGAGGGGTCGGGTATAAGTTATTATATGCATATGAAGCATAATCACGACCTGTGTAGGGCTGGTAGGCAGGGTAAGGATGGGTACAAGATAGGTTCATGGTCATCATGATCTAGAAAATATCGTGATGTAGGTGATCCTAAACATGTAGGTTGTACTCATGTTGAAGCACCATGTAATCCAGGAGGGCTTCATTGGATACATGAAATGAGGCGCAGGCAGGTCGGGAGGGTGGTGGAGGTGGAGGTGACTGGGTGGAGGTAGAGGCTCTAGGTGTGATGGAAGAAGATTTAGGCAAAAAAGGTTTTCTTGAGCGTGGTATCACTGATTCATACCCCTTTTCTAGAAGGTTTGTAATGAAAATCATGAAAAAGAGACTTCTCATTCACAAAGGTGAAGAGACCCCAGATCAAGGTTGTGTATAAAGGGTGGGATCCACGGGTAGTCTTCCTAGAGTAAAAGAAGGAATATGGTGAAGAATGTATCTGGCACACTTGACTCCTATGTTCTTCAAAAGATAGAACATAATCACTATGGTATTCTCTACAATTTCAGTTTGATTCTTTTTGGGGTGAATATTGTAGTTGACTACCAAAGTGAGTATGTTGTTTATGAGACCCAAGGAAGAGGATGGGATTCTTGATTTCTTCATATAGGGTGTCTGAGGCTTCTTTAAGAATTTATAAATATCAATTAGAGTGATATCATATTTCTTGTAGAAGGACTCAGGGTCAAGAAGGTCAAAATACTCAGGATAGTCTTTTCTCCATGTGTCAGTTACCTCAGTACCATTGAAAATCATATTTAGGGTATCGTCTGAGATGTTGAATTTCTTGCTGGCAATCCTGGAAGTGATAATCACTTGAGTATTAGGAGGGGGTACAAGAGTGTCATAATTCTATGAAAGGATTTTCATAGAATTCAAGAATCTCCTTAGAGCTCATCATGGAATTGTGGAAGCATGAACGTTTAACACTCAGGGCTGCAAGGTGATGGTCATAAAGCAACTTGACAACCTCATCTATAACCTCTTATTTGCACGTACGAGGCTCAAATAGGGAACGAAAAGGGAAAGGATTCCTAGGAAGGAGTTCCCTATACCTATTTAGAGCTTTGTTGGAAACAAAGAAGGTGTCATCGAAGTGAATGAGGTGAGAGTTGGAAGAAGATGATGGTGCTCCAAAAGGGTTGGCTCTCTTTCTGCTATTTTAGTCCATGGAAGCAAAATGAAGGGAATTAAGAGACCAAACATGAGAGTAACACCACCAAAAGTCTTTTAACTACCTAGGATAGATAGGAAAAGGGACTAAGAAGTTCAAACGAGGGCTAGCTAATGCTAGGAGAGGGAAGGTCGGGGCTAGGGTTGAGAGCTTGAGAGAGCTGGAGGAGGAATTGGTTGACTTTTCTCTAGTTGAGAGGGCAAACATTCGCCCAAAACCTACTTAAGATTTGGTCCAACCCGACCATCAATCGAGTTATGTGAGTAAAAAACTTGACCGAATGACTTTTTACAAAAGCCCTATGCCACCAATCGGTCGAGTTGGCAACTTGATAGACAGAAATTTTGTCCCAACTATAGAAGTTCTCATTTCTATCCATTTGAGTGCTAATTAAATTTATTTTTCGAGTCCATTTTTCATTTTAGACATACATAGGCACATATCACTCATCATTGCGTACTATTTAGTGATAAAACACACATTTGCGAAAAATACCCAAAACAAGTGAATAACAAGGCATAAGAACATGAAAATTTTAGAAATTTAGAAAGGAATGGTTATGAAGGCATGAGCAAAGCATATAGAATAAATAACAACTAACTAGAAGGCATATTAGATTCATCCAAAGAATTTATGAGCAGTTTAGATCTAATAAAATTAAATTGCTCTCTAGCTAGAGGTTTAGTAAAAATGTTCACCAAATGATTTTTTGTGTCCACATGCGTGATATAGATATCCTTTTTGGCAGTTTGATCACAAAGAAAATTATGACAAACCTCTATATGCTTGGATCTACTATGCAATATAGGATTATAAGATAAATTGATTGTACTAGTATTGTCACAAAAGATAGGATATGAATCAAAATAAATTTTAAAGTCTTGGAGTATATGCTTCATCCATAGAACCTAGGAACATCAACTCTTGGATTCATTGCATTCAGCCTCAGTAGTTGATAGAGCCACAATGCTCTATTTCTTGGTAAAACCAAGACACCAAGCATGGTCCTAGGAGGAAGCAAGTGCCACTTGTTCACTTTCTATCAATCAAACATCCAACGTCATCAACATCACTATAAGTAGTAAGAGTAAAGTCCCTTGACTTAGGATACGATAGTCTAAAGTTTTGCGTATTGGTTAAGTACCTTAAAATACTCTTGACAACTATAAGATGTGATTTCTTAGGATTTGATTGAAAATGAGAACACAAGCCAACATTCAACATTATGTCAGGTCCAGAGGTAGTTAAATAAAGTACACTTCCAATCATACCACTATAGAGCTTCTCATCCACTTTCTCCCCTTCTTCATATCTATCAAGTTTGGTGGTGTTTGACATGGGGTGTCCACCGGTTTGGTGTTATCTATTCCAAAGCACTTGAGTAGCTCACTTGTGTACTTGCCTTGGTTGATGAAGTTCATATCTTTAGTTATCTTAATTTGAAAGACGAGGAAGAATGTAAGCTCACCCATCTTTCTCATCACAAACTCACTCTGCATAAGATCGCTAAACTCCTTGCAAAGATCAATATCAGTTCCGCCAAGAGTGATATCATCAACATAAATTTGACTGATAAAAAAATTATTAGAAGTGTGTTTTCGAAACAAGGTAGAATCTACTTTGCCCATGATGTATGCATGATCTAACAAAAAGTTCTTTAGTTTCTCATACTAAGCTCGAGGTGCTTGTTTGGGACCATAGAGATCTTTTTGCAATAGATAAACATAGTTTGGAAAATTGTAATGTTCAAAGTGTGATGGTTGTGCAACATACACTTCCTCCTAAATTGTACCATTAAAAACACACTTTAACATCCATTTGATATAGAAGAAAATTCTTATAACTTGATAAAGCAAGAAACATACAAATGGACTCAAGTCTTTATACAAGTGCATATGTTTCATCAAAATGTATACCTTCCTCCTTATTGTAGCCTTGAGTCACTAACCTTGCATTATTTCTTACCACCTTGACACTTTCATTTTGACGGTAGACCCACTTGGTGCCAATGATCTTTATATCACATGGTCTTGGCACTAGAGTCCACACTTTGTAATTCTCAAATTGTTCAAGTTCTTCCTGCATGGCTAGGATCTGCTCATCATCCCCAAGAGCTTATGAAATTCTTTGGCTCGAGTTGTGAGATGAAGGTGCTATTGGTTTGTTCTTTTTTGTGGACAGCCCATGTCTTCACTCTTTCAAAGGAGTCACCTATGATTATCTCTTTAGCATAATTCTTTGTAAAGTAGGGGGTTGGATCCTTCTTTCTTCATCTATCTCTTCTTCTTGAGTGGTCACCTCTTTTCCTTTTTGGGTGATCATGAGTTCTTTCAGTGTAGGTATTACTTCATCTGCAACATCATCATTAATAATATCCTTGGAAATAGAGGGATTCGTCTCAATAAATTTGACACTAATAGATTCTTCTACTTTAGATAGATCAACATTATACACTGTATATGTCTTGCTATTAGTGTTATAGACAATAAAGAAAGCCTTATATGATTCTGGATCAAACTTGTTGAGAGAATCTTTCATGTTCAAGACAAAACATGGACACCCAAAAATGTGAAAGTACTTGATAGAAGGCTTCCTTCCACGCCATAGCTCATAGGAGGTTTTCTTCAAAGAGCGATGTGTGAAAACTCGATTTTGCACAAAACATGAGGTATTAACGTCTTCAGACCAAAACTTCTTTGGAGTATCATACTCTAAAAGCATGGTCCTAGCCATTTCCTATAGTGACATGTTCTTCCTATCTACAAACCCATTTTTTTGAGGTGTTTAATGTGAAGAAAAGGTTTGTGCATATCCATAATCTTCACAAAAATGTTCAAAAAGATCAATTTCAAATTCTCCCCCATAATGACTACAGATGGAAACAATCTGACTAGAACCTTCAATTTTTTTTTTGGATAAGGTAAAATATTACTAACCACCAAAAAGAGTATAGGAGTAAAACACTCTGTATACTATACACGGTCACTTAAGACCCCACATCAGAATGACCTCAGGTTTAACCCACGTAAGGGTACCCGGGTTTGCTTTACACAACAAGTTAAGATTATGTACAAAGACATCAAAACATTGTACTCTGTCTCTCTCTTTTTTCCCATGCTTCCTACTATTCCTCTCATACCAAATATTATAGATGAGACCTGTCAGAATGAGCCCCGCAAACCTCCTCCTGTGGCTATCATATTTTGTCTTGTCCAAAATCCACATCATGCTATCATGAATATTCTTCGGGGGGTTACCACCCCAATTAAATTTAAGGGAGCACCTGGTCCATAAATACTTGGTGTACCCACAACCAAAGAAAAGATGATGATGTGATTCATCCTCCAGACGACACAGCAGACAGGCCGAGCTCTCCACATAACCCCATCTACTAATTTTGTCCAACGTACCCAGTCTACCAAGAATGGATTTGTATGAGCAAAAACTCCATTTCGGGCAGTGAGTCCATTCAGGTGCTTGGTAGGGCTGATCGGCTGGACCAGCTTTACGGGTGGATGTTGAGAGCATGGCGGCCCAAAGGTGAGTTGCAGCTTTCTCCTCTGACAGGAGGGCTTTTCCTCGCTCACTTTGCCTCTGCGGAAGACTTAGAGGTTGCCCTGGAGCAGGGCCCTTGGTTCTTCGACAACAAGCTCGTTCTGTCTCGTAAGTGGTCTCCTGATGCTGACCTCAGGCGTGCCTCCCTCATGACTGCTCCGGTGTGGATCACTCTGCCTGATGTTGGTAAGCACTGGACCAGGAGGGCGATCTCGATTATCGCCTGTGGGGTTGGGGAGCCGAAGGTTATAGACTTCCTGAGCAAAGGAAAATATGCAGGAGCGGCACACATTTGTGTGGAGATTGACGCCAACAGAAACCCACCTCCGGTGGTGATGGTTACTATGCCAGATGGGAAAGCCCTGGAAGTGAAGGTGATCTATGACGCGCTCCCGGAAAGATGCAGAACCTGCAAGGTGTTTGGACATTCCCCCGGACAATGTCATGGCGATAGGGTGACCCTGGTGCCACCCCCCATCAATACGACCCAAGATGATCCTCACGCCTTCAGAGGTCGGTACCAGAGCAGAGGTGCCCAGAGCATGAGCAGATCGACGGTCCGACAACAGGCGTCTAAGGAAATTCTGGTGAAGGATAGAATGTTGAATGGTGGTGATACGACGGCGATTGGGGTTAATCATGAAGCTCGGGTGCTCCCAGAAATTCCCGCGGTGGATGCTGATGTTATCGCTGAGCAGGAGACAGACGGAAGACAAGCTATTATCGAGAAGGCTGGTGAGATAGAGATACCAGAGGACATACTGGTGGCCCTGGAGGGTGATGGCTCAGTAGAGGTGACAGTGGATAAGTTCAGTGGATTGAAGGGTGATGAAGTCGTGAACGCAGAGGAGGTGTACGCTGGACCTTTGCAGGATGAGGTTCAGGCATAGGAGGATATCTTCGATGATTCGGTGAACCCTTTTCTGGTGATGATGGATCAGGAAATGGAAGAATTTACTCCCCGGAACTATAGGCACAACACGAGGAGCAGTAGGGGAGGTAATACTGGCAATCGGAAGAGAGGAAGAGGCAAGAATGGAGGACGTGGAAAACCCCCCGTGATGGGGGGGGATGGACATGTAATCTCGATGACCCTTATGGTGTGGAACGTGAGGGGAGCTTCACTTCCAGGGAAGCAGAGAGTTCTCAGGAAAATCATTCTAGAAAGAGATGCATCTCTGGTGGTTTGTGTAGAAACCAGAATCTGATGAGAAGTTGCTGACAGAGTGATGGGGTTGTTCCCGGGAAGATGGCAGTACTGTTCTAACTTAAATAGCATTGATGGTGGTAAAATTGATGTTGGGTGGAATCCGGTGGTGTGGGATGTACAAATCAAGTTTAGCATACACATCCTCAATGATTTCACCCAACCTCTTATTTTTAGATTTACATTCAGAATAAGAGGAATGAGTAGTAACAGGAATGCCAATAAGAGTTTGTTTAGCTAACTCATGTAAACTTACATCACTCACCTCACTTACCTCACCAATATCTTCACTTGTGGAGGGCATGAGTGCAAGGTGGCACTCTCCATCTTCATCGAAGCTTGAGCCACTAGAGGATGATGCTTCCTAAGATGCATGAGTTGCGTCTTTATGACTCCTCTCCTTCTTGTCCTTCCTATTGTATATTCTATCTTTCTTGTACTCTTCCTCCTTCTTAGATCTTCCCTTGTGGTGTAACTTTCTAGACATAGGACATTCACTCTTGTAGTGTCCTTTTTGACCACACTTGTAGCACCTTGTAGTAGATGAAGAAGTTTTCTTTCCTTTGAATTGCTTTCCCTTGAAGAAGTTGGCTTCATGCTCACTAGGGCCATCATCTTCACTAGGGGAGGAGGGAGAGGTTCGGCAAGAAAGTAGTTGTTGAAGGATGAGAGCCTCTACTTGAGCTTTGAAGACACTATCTTTGATCTTCCTTGTTTGTTTTTATTCTTTCTTTGCTTCCTTTTCTTGCTTGTCAAGTCTTGGCTCGTGAGCTTGTAGATTGCCAATAAGATCCTCGGTTGGAAATTAACAAGACTTCTTACTTCTTCAATGGAGGTCACATTTGACTCCCATCTCTTTGGAAGAGATGTAATGATCTTTGAGTTGATTTCTCCTCTATCCAAAGTATGTCTCAATGCAACTAGGTCGTTGTTGATGATGTTGATCCTTGAGTACATCTCAACAACTCCTTCTTTATTCCCCATCTTGAAGTTCTCTAGGAGTTTGTTCAACATGTAGATCTTTGCATCCTTCACTTGCTTTGCGCCTTCATAAGTGATGCACAATTTGTCCCATAACTCATAGGTTGTATCTCATGAGGAGATGCGATTGAACTTGGATTGACTAAGGGATTCATAAAGGATGCTAATTTCATTGACATTGAGCTCTACATTCTTTAGGGATTCTATATCCCTAGTTGATACAACTACGGTTGGCTCCTTGCAGGGTGCAATCATAACTTTCCACATATCAAAGTTCATTCCTTCAATATAAAATTGCATATGCCGCATCCAATAGAGGAAGATGGTGCCATCAAAGACCGGGGGCACATGGAGAAGCCTCCCTCTAGGTGATGGGAGCCAAGTAGGTTCTCACCCAACTTCTCATCTCTTAGGAGATTTGTTGGAGAAGATCATTACTCTGACACCAGTTGTTGAATCTAGGGCTCTATGGGGGGGTGAATAGAGCTTCAAAACTTACACAAGAACAATTAGACCTTAAATTATATCAATAGAAACCAAATGTGAAAACTAGAATTGAAGTCCTATCTAAACAAGCATTGAAAGGATGAGAGAGATTGAAACAAATACTTGGACAAGGTGTTTAGAGTTGTTCCAACTTCCAAACTAAAAGACTGTCAATTCTATACCTAGAGAGGTCAACCTCTAGGACTTTGCAACCCATGTCTACTTATATTCCATTATAAGACATACAAGAAGACCACCATACATCTAAGGTCTTACCTATCCATGAGCTAGTCTTCTACCTCACAACAAGTCTTACCCACCCTAGCAAGCAGCTTGATTCCTTTTCCTAGGACATGTAGTATCCTAGAGTTTCTTTGGGATATCCAACAAAGTAACATTTATCAGATCATGTCCCAAGCTTTTCAGGAAACATTTTCTTGACATAAGCTTCACACCCCCAAATCCTCATAAAAGACATTTGGGACTTTCCCAGTCCATATCTCATATGGTGACTTTTGAACCAATTTAGATGGTACTTGGTTTAGTGTAAACGTGGTGGTTTCTAGAGCATACCCCCCAAAGGTAGTCAGAAGCTTGGCTAAACTCATCATCGATTGCACCATATCCAGTAATATATGATTCCTTCTTTCTGACACACCATTATATTGAGGTGTTCCAGGTAGAGTCCATCGGGATACAATGCCATGGTCTCTAAGAAGGTTCTCAAACTCTTAGTTTAAGTATTTTCCACCTCGATTGGAATGAAGTGCTTTAATACTTTTACCAAGATGGTTTTGTACTTCATTCACAAACTCTTTGAACTTCTCAAGAGTTTCTGACTTATGTTTATGACATAGTTTGACCGAGAATCACATTCAATGAACATCCAAATATTCTATAATTTTTCACTAACATGCATGATTGAGTTATCCATATCATATACAAATTTCAAGTAAATTAAAATTTCTTTGAAAATATGAAAAATTATATACCATATTGCTACACTATCAATTTTTGTATTTATATACTATTAAAACCCTAATTTTGGCAATTAGGGTTTACATTTCTCAAACCCTAATCTTTCAAAGTAAAACTATGCTATAGTTCCTTCTTAGGCTTGAAACATAAAAATTGAGCACCTAGAATTTATTTGGTTTAAGTGATGATCAATATAATTAAGCATGTAATCATTCAGGTAAACCCTAGTTTACCAATTATGCTCAGACGTGGTCATAAAAACATAGATGCCTACATCAAGGGCTGGAGGAAGGACAAGTAAAACATCAATGCTATTAATACGTAAATATTATCTTGACACCATCATAACAACATAGATGCCTACATCAAGGGATGCTGGAAGGACAAGCAAAACGTCAATGCTATCAAAATGTAAATATTATGTTGATTAATCTAATTAAGCATGTAATCATTCAGGTAAACCCTAGTTTACCAGTTAAGCTCAGACGTGAGCATAACAACATAGATGCCTACATCCAGGGTTGGTGGAAGGATAAGAAAAACACCAATTCTATCAACATGTAAATATTAAGTTGATCCCTAAAATTGAAGACCATCAATGTGTGAATGATTACAGACCCAATAGCATATGCAACACGGTCTACAAAATCATATCTATGATCATGTCTAATAGGGCTAAGCCTTTCCTCAACAACTTTTTGTCCCTAAATTGAATTCCTTTTATGCTTGGGAGACTCATTACAAACAACACTTTAGAGGTTCATGATATTTTTCACACGATGAAGAGGAAGACAAAAGGAAAGAAGGGATAGATGGTAATCAAGCTCGATGTGAGAAAAGCTTACTATAGAGTTGAATAGGAGTTCATTCTCTTAGTTTTGAAGAAGATGAATTTTGGAGAAATATGATGTAGAAAAATTGAACCTTGCATCAACAATGTTTCTTTTTCTTTTATTATAAATGGTTGCCTAATAGGACATGTTGCCCCACAACAGAGGTCCATCAAGGAGACTCCATATCCCCTTATCTTTTCCTCTTTTGTGTGAAGGATTTCTCTTTGCTTCTAAATAAGGCTTCTAATGAAGGGACAACAAAAGGGCCCATGAAATGAAAAGGGGGGCCTTGTACCACCCATATCTTCTTCACTTATAGCAACATACTTTTCACTAAAGAAAAACTCCAAGAAGATGAGAATGTAGTTGGAAGAAACTAAGTGGGTGGAAGGAGAAGATCCTAAGTCAATCTGGGAAGGAAATACTTACTTAAAGTTGTAATACAATCCATTACTACATAATGTTGAGTATTTTGCATACCTCATGATACAATTAAGGATATACAAAGGATGATAAAAAAGATTTGGTGGGAAGATAAGGAGGGAAAAAATAGATGTGCTATACATATGGGATAAGCTATGCCAACTAAAGTACAATGGATGGTTGAGCTTCAGATATCTATGGATTTTCAATAAGGCCCTCCTCGATAAAAAAAGCATGGATTTATTTAAAAATCCCAATTCTATATCTTCTAAGGTCCTTGAAGGTAGATATTACAGAAGGATAAATATCCTAGAATAAGCAGGAGGTTTCAATCAAAGATACACCTAGAGTCAATTTTGAGAGACAAGTCCCTTCTCCTAGATTGACTTAGGATCAAAATAAACAACATCTCTATAATAGACATTTGGATTGAAATATGGATCCCAAAAAGAAATGGAAAAGGAGAGATCGAGGAAAGTGCCTTGGGATTTATTCACAAATAGGTTCATGAGTTAATAAAAAAGGAGTTAGGATCTTAGAATAAGGATCTTATTGATGTCCTCTTTACTAAGACTAACAATGAAGTAATCATGTCAATCCCCTTTACCGCTTGTGTTAAGCTCCAATGGTATTAATACCCAATCTTGGATGGTATCTTAAGGTCAAGTCAACTTACTGATTAGGTATCAATGGGCATAGAGAGTATTATTGCCTAGGATAAGGGTGGGAACTAATTTTCCTTGGAAAAAGATTTACAATGCTTAACTCCCACCCAAACATAAATTATTCATATGGAAATGTTGTATAATTACCTATCAACCTATTGTAATCTTCAAGACAGACACACCCATTAGAGTCACACTTGCGAACCATGTAAGTTGGACAGTGTATCCCCTATACATGATGTTCTTCAATGCCTAATTATTGTTAGTTTTTTGAACTCTCCTACTAAACAAGTCCTCCTTACCTATGCTCCAATCCCCTTTATGCCTTCTTTCTTCATCTAAACCCAAACCAAATGTGATGAGGATTCTATTATTATTTTCACCTCCTTGGTGGCCTATCTTAACAGGAATCAAAATCTCTTCACAGCTATTACACCCCGATCTCACAATTACCATTAATCACGAGATTATGGCATAAATTGAGGATTTAACGTAATACAAAGATTACCCTTAACTTTTTCTTCTTTTTCAAACTCTTTGTTTTCTCGCATTGAACCACATAAACTAACTTTACAAGGGAATCTAAACATTGATTTCTCTAATCTGATTTCAACAGTAAAAATGCATGTATGAACATTCATTATGTTTCTCATACTTTTAAGCACATAAGACTTACTGATTCGCATATATTGCTAAAAGAGGAATAATGTTATACATTATCATTTACAACTCTCTCTTATTTCTTTACAAGGACCTAGAGTGTCAAGGACTGACTAAACTTAACAATACTCAGACTTAACTCTTGTGGCAGATCTACTCTGATGCAATGATATCTTCAATCCCCACGATTTACTTAAAATTTTTGAGTAGAGGGGTGAGACTACTCACTCCGTGAATGAGTAAAACAATAATGCAGTCTAAAGTACTGAATCAGACATTTATCATTCTTATATAATTAAATAAAACAAGATAGTAATTTCAAATTAAAAGACTAGATATTCAAAAACTTACTAATAACATTGAAGCCTAAATCATTACAAATAAGCAGGTATGAAAATATAATCCTCACGATATTCAATATTACATTTTAAAAAAAAAACTGATGTGAAACTAAAATCAAATCTTTCTTAACTCTTCTTACTTATAAGAAAATCTTTAAACTTATATTATCATATTTTAGCTTATGCCCTGATCATATGCAGTGTACTCTACATATGAAGAATCGTAATGAAATATGATCTCACCGTACATGACTTAGCTGACACACTCGGGATGCTAAGCCTGACTACATCATTGGTCTACAATAGGAAAATGGCTCTCTGGCCTCGGCACACCTATGGGCCATAAAACTGGACTCCTCCTCTAACCTTAGCACACAGGCGGAGAGTCAAGCCGCCTATTAGCTTTTCTATACTCTAGTTCCACTAGGATCACTGGTTGATATTGGACACTACATATTGTATTTTAAGGAGACTTCCACAAGTCTTCGTCCCCCGTACCACCTGTTAGTACGATCCAACCCCCGTATACTGGACACTGCCAAGGTTAGGTCGTTTCATCCCTACGGTACAGACCTCTCATAGGGAATCTACGGTGTTCAGGGATACTATTATTAATGTAAATTTCATTATATCTTTCTCTTAGACTGATCTCTTTTAACTTTGTATATTAATGACTACTCAGACTATTGAATTGAAATCACTGATGATACTCAACTGAATGGTTAACATATTGTTTACCCCTTTCTTAGGGTTTCTCCTTACTGATGAACATATAACACTTCTCATGTATTCAAACATATATCATGTCTACTAATATAAATAAACTCATTCAACATTTCTCACATTTATGCATGACATCGATAACATACCTATCTAGGGCATGTCATATCTCTCCACTTGCAATAGCATAACAACATATGCATTTCATGACAAGTATTTGAGTTAGAAAATTTGAATCTCATAAACAAAGCATATATGCATATAAGATAATATTTAGATAAAATCCCACAATATCACATGAATCAATTAAATCAGCCATTTACTACTAAATTAAATATGTATACTTATAAAAGCATAGTAGATTGGGTTTCCATCCTTGATTACTTGTTATTCACGGGATATGTATTGTGAAAATCAGAAACTCTATTTGTCCGTATATCAAATCAAAGAGATCAAACATGTATAATGATATATACTAGGAACATAAGTAAGATCATATAAGCATAAATCCGAATTTCAGCTATAATGTTGTTCAAGCACCCAAATAACTTGAAAATTCAGATCTTCAAAAGATTCTCAATTAACTTCTTTATTATGTAGTATTCAAGATACATGGATATCTATATCCATGTCATCATATAAACGTTTTTAGATCATAGTTGGAATATTAATTGAAGTATTCTATAAACTGAATTCAAGAACTGTTCTTTTCATTTATTATCATCTAGGGAGAAATCGAGAATATAAATTAAAACTATCTAATTGAGTACAATTGACTGAAATATTCTTTTACCCACTCACCCTAAGCTATAAAAGAACTTAAAAATGTATCCCATATATGAAAATCTCAAATCCATATCAAAACCCTAACAATCACCACTTTCTTCTTCCTTTCAACTCGGAAACCCTAGAATTGAAGATTAGGAGAGAAAGAGTGAGAAAAGGGGAATTTTTGATACCATTTCAGATCAAATTAGAGGAGGGACAAAATCTTGACATGTGAGAGAAGATTCACCATGAAAGGGTATGCAAAGAAGCTAAACTTACTTGATTTCATCATATCTCAGATAGACAAACCCTAGATCAGCAATTCCACCAATTTCTCCTCTCAAACCCTAACTCTCCCTCTCTCTCTAGGATTTCATTTCTCTGTAATGAATCATGAATTATGAGAGATACTAGTGTGTTAGGTTGACCATATAGAGCAATTGAGCTGCTTGGGTGAATTGCACACTGACCCCTCACTAAACTTTTTCTTATTTCAGCAGATTTTTCTATTATAAAAAAGTTACTGTAATTCATGTATTTTAGAGATCAAACATTCTCCAAAAATTATTAAAATTTAGCATGTTTCTTTTGATTGAGTTTCAGATCACCAATTAAAATTTCATACCATTTGGAGTTACCAATAAATAAATAAAAATAGAATAGTGCACAGCTATCCAGAAATTTGCAAAACAGTCGGTCAAAGAGAAAATGCTCCAGAATGGCCATGCTAGCTGCCACAGCCATGTTAAGATGGACCCAGCATGGCCATGCTGCATAACATGGACGTGGTGCATTTGTTTCATCAGATGTTTGTATAAATGTTGGTCAATAGTTCAATTCTTTCAAAATGACCGTGTGGCCTAGAATGTCCGTGCTACCAATGACCCAGCACAACCGTTCTACCCACCACGGTCGTGCTATCCTATCCATCAACTACCATTTTCATTCTCCTTTGCATACCTCTCTCATTATCCCCAATGTGAGCCTATTTAGTGAAAACCCTGATTTCAGCCGACTAGGGTTTATATTTTCTCAAACCCTAATTATACAAAGAGATAGCATACTTGGGGTTCTCATTAGGTTTAACATATCATGATTGAGATATCATCATTAATCATGTTTAATCAATGACCAATATAACTAAGCATGTATTCCTCCACATAAACCCTAACTTAGCCATTAAGCTCAGATACGGTCATAACAATTCTTCCCCCCTTAAAAAGGTTTCGCCCTTGAAACATAAATATGCAAGTAAAGTACATTCATGGTTTATTTTAAGCTTCTAAAATATTACATGTCATTATATTCTTATATTTCATACTTGAATGCAATTTTCAACATTAAGTCCTTCATTTCTTTTCTAATCACAACATATTTGAAATAGTTCTCAATGACAACAAACAAATTCTCTATGCCACAATCAATCATAGTAGAGAGAGAGAGAAACAGCCATTTTAATATATATATTTTTATACTCTTGAGGTGTTACCTCAACATTGATAATCGGATCCAACTATCTCTATTCATACGGCTCAATATGTACTATTGTTATGTATTACCTCTAAGTCACAAAAGAGAGTTCACCATGGTCTTTTGAATTTTACTATTATGCTACTCAAATTGCAAAATAGTCTTGAGTTGGAAGACTAGATTCAACAACAATTGTTCAATATTACTCACGACATCCCCATTGCATCATGGATGCATAAGGTGAAGCATTACCATCACATTTCATATTATTCTCAAGTATGGACCCACACATAATTCAAGGTGTAACTATCAGGTTATAGCATACTAGGGCTTCTACAATAGTAAAAAAGTACTCCATGATTGTATTAGTCATTCAAGGACTATTCATACCCAATTACCATCACTTAGTTATATTAAAGCTAGGTATAACAAGCTATACCTCATTAGGGTTACATATCAATAGAATATTGTTATCATCCCTTCTATTCATATGAGTGAATAGCTCTGATACCAAGTTATTACACCCCGATCTCACAATTACAATTAATCATGAGATTAAGGCATAAATTGAGGATTTAACATAATACAAAGTTCACCCTTAAGTTTTTCTTCTTTTTCAAACTCTTTGTTTTCTCACATTGAAACACATAAATTAACTTTACAAGGGAATCTAAACATTGATTTCTCTAATCTGATTTCAACAGTAAAAATGCATGCATGAACATTCATTATGTTTCTCATACTTATAAGCTCATAAGACTTGTTGATTCACATATATTGCTAAAAGAGGAATAATGTTATACATCATCATTTACAACTCTCTCTTATTTCTTTACAAGGACCTAGAGTGACACAGACCTACTGAACTTAACTATACTCAGACTTAACTCTTGTGGCAGATCTACTCTAATGCAATGATATCTTCAATCCCCACAGTTTCCCTAAAAATTTTGAGTAGAGGGGTGAGCCTACTCCCTTAGTGAATGAGTAAAACAATAATGCAGTCTAAAGTACTGAATTAGACATTTCTCATTCTTGGATAATTGAAATAAAACAATATAGTAATTTCAAATTAAAAGACTAGATATTCAAAAACTTACTAATAACATTGAAGCCTACATCATTAGAATAAACAAGTGTGGAAATATAATCCTTTCTATATTCAAAATGACATTTAAAAAAACAACTCTTGTGAAACTGAAATCAAATATTTCTTAACTCTTATTACTTATAAGAAACTCTTTAAACTTATATTATCATATTTTATCTTATGCCCTGATCATATGCAGTGTACTCTACATATGAAGAATTGTAATAATATATGATCTCATTGTACAAGACTTAGCTGACACACCTGGGATGCTAAGCCTGACTATATCATTGGTCTACAATAGGAAAATGGCTCTCTGGCCTCAGCACACCTATCGGTTGTAAAACTGGACTCCTCCTCTAACCTGAGCACACAAGCGGAGAGTCAAGATACCTATTGGATTTTCTGTACTCTAGTGCCACCAGGATCTCTGGTTAATGTTGGACACTACATACTGTATTTTAAGGAGACTTCCACTTGGGCTTCGTCCCCCGTACCACCTGAAAGTACGATCTGGCCCCCGTATACTGGACACTACCAGGGTTAGGTTGTTTCATCCCTACGACGTAGACCTCTCATAGGGAATCTACAGTGTTCATGGCTACTATTATTATTGTAACTTTGGTTATATATTTCTCTTAGACTGATCTCTTTTAACTCTATATATTAATCACTACTCGGACTATTGAATTGAAATCATTGATGATACTGAACTGAATGCTTAACATATTATTTACCCCTTTCTTAGGGTTTCTCCTTACTCATGCACATATAGAACTTCTCATGTATTCAAACATATATCATGTCTACTAATATAAATATTCTCATTCAACATTTCTCACATTTATGCATGGCATCGATAACATACCTATCTAGGGCATGTCATATATCTCCACTTGCAGTAGCATAACAACATATGCATTTCATGACAAGTATTTGAGTTAGAAAATTTGAATCTCATAAACAAAGAATATATGCATATAAGATAATATTCAGATAAAATCCCACTATATCACATGAATCATATCAATCAGCCATTTACTACTAAAATAGATATGTATACTTATAAAAGCATACTAGATTGGGTTTCTATCCTTGATTACTTGCTATTCACAGGATATGTATTTTGAAAATCAAAAACTCTATTTGTACATATATCAAATCAAAGAGATCAAACATATATAATTATATGCACTAGGAACATAAGTAAGATCATATAAGCATAAATCCAAATTTCAGCTATAATGTTGTTCAAGCACCCGAATAACTTGAAAATTCAGATCTTTAGAAGATTCTCAATAAACTTCTTAATTTTTTAGTATTCAAGATACATGGATATCTATATCCATGTCATCATATAAACGTTTTCAGATCATAGTTGGAACATGGATTGAAGTATTCTATAAACTGAATTCAAGAACAGTTCTTTTCATTTATTGTCATCTAGGGAGAAATCGAGAATATAAATTAAAACCATATAATTGATTATCATTTGCTAAAATATTCTTTTACCCACTCACCCTAAGCTATAAAATAGCTTAATACCGTATCCTATATCTGAAAATCTCAAATCCATATAAAAACCCTAGCAATTGCCAATTTCTTCTTCCTTTTAACTCGGGAACCCTAGAATTGAAGATTAGAAGAGAAAGAGTGAGAAAAGTGGAAGTCTTGATACCATTTTAGATCAAATCAGAGGAGAGAAGAAATCTTGACATGTGAGAGAAGATTCACCATGAAAGGCTATGCAAATAAGATAAACTTACTTGATTTCATCATATCTCGGATAGATAAACCCTAAATCAGCAATTTCACCACTTTCTCCTCTCATACCCTAACTCTCCCTCTCTCTCTAGGATTTCATTTCTCTGGAATGAATCACGAATTATGAGAGTTACTAGTGTGTTAGGATGACCATATAGAGAAATTGAGCTACTTGGATGAATGGCACATTGACCCGTCACTAAAATTTTTCTTATTTCAGTAGATTTTTCTATCATAAAAAGGTTATTTTAATTTGTGTATTTCAAAGATCAAACCTTCTCCAAAAATTATGAAAATTTAGCATGTTGTTTGTGATTGAGTTTTAGATCTCCTGTTAAAATTTCATATCATTTGGATTACTAATAAATAATTAAAAATAGAATAGTGCACTGCTATCTAGAAATCTATATAATAGTCGGTTGAAGAGAAAATGCCCCAGAATGGCCATGCTAGCTGCCATGGCTGTGCTAAGATGGTGCCAGCACGGCCATGCTGCATACCACGATTGTGGTGCATTGGTTTCATTAGATTTTTGTGTAAAAGTTGGTTAATAGTTCAATTCTTTCAAAACGGTCGTGTGGCCTAGAATGCCCATGCCACCAATGACCCACCACGACCGTGCTATCCTATCCTTCAACTAAAATTTTCATTCTCCTTTGCATACCTCTCTCATTCTCACCAATGTGAGCCTATTTGGTGAAAACCCTAATTTTAGCTGACTAGGGTTTATATTTTCTCAAACCCTAATTATACAAAGAGATAACATACTTGGGGTTCTCATTAGGTTTAAAATATCATGATTGAGATATCATCATTACTCATGTTTAATCAATGACCAATATAACTAAGCTTGTAGTCATTGACAAACCCTAACTTACCCATTAAGCTCCGATACGGTCATAACAACTATAGTCCACACTCCTCCTTAATTAGAGCTCATGGCCTATGGAAGTTGGATCACGATCACTTGCTCTTTGTCAAAATGGTTAAATCTCTAGATCTAAGACAAATATCCAAAGGAAACAATATCTTTATTGCCTAAAAAGATGGTGATCAAGGTCAATACTAATTGACGATATCTTAGCAAGGAGATGGTCAGTGTAGGAGCTATCTTCAGAATCTGGTAGGGAGTTACTATTGTGATGGCTGCAAAACATTAATGTTTTTTGGGTTGCTTTTACTATGGAGACCATGGGTATATGCCACTGCATTTTGAATGAAATCATGTTGGGATTCAAATATATAACAATGGAATGGATGCTAAAAGTTTTTATTAGTGCATGTTGTCTTGGCAGAAAGGAGGCAGCCCTATAATGCATTTGTCCTAGAGATCAATCAGCTGGTGAATGAATTTGACTCATGCTTTTTTTCCTTTATTTGTAGAAAGGGAAACTCCACCTCTCATAACTTAGCAAATTCTAGTCTTGGAGGTCTTTGGGTCATGTTTTGCCTAGTAGTTTTCTGGTTGATTCAAGAGTTGTATTGCTTCATGATGATTTCTAATATATTGTTACAACTTGAATAAATATATAAATCTCATGTTTTGTGTTTATACTCCACTTCTAGGGGCATCCTATGTGTGTTACCCTATAGGATCGAAATTATATTGGTAGTGATGTCTATAATCATATTATGGATTTGTTGACAATTATTACTATCCAGCAAGACATAATTTCCACCCAAGTAATTAGAGAATTTGGAGTACAACTTTAATCTAGTATTGTAACTAGTGTTAAAATGACTGTATAATACCTTTTTCTTTGATATCTAAATTGCATTAGAGGCATAAAAACATAATATACCTAATGTTTAATCTTTGTTCCTTGATATAGATTAGACTATTTAAGATAAATATGAGCTCAGTATTATATATTGACTCACATGATCATGGTCATGCATTTCATAATCTCACTCATAAAGTGGTTGGATAACACTCCAATAGTAGGGACAACCTTCATTGACATCACTCACCATAATTGTAACATCCCAGGATTTGAGGCTTCGGATTAAAAGATCTTGTAAGGAATGATTGGACTACCCATATCACCAAGGTGTACCTCCTTTTCCGGGACCCCATCACTAAAGAACTCCATATTTAAGCGTGCTTAGCTTGGAGTAGTACTAGGATGGGTGACCAGTCAGGAAGTTGACCCCAGCTTGTGCGTGAGTGAGGACAAAGCACGTAGTTAAGGCTAGTGGTGGTCTGTGGGACCAGTCGTCATTCCTGAAACTCTACAAGTGCCTTGGGCAGTGGGCCCGGGTGTTACAGATAGTATCAGAGCCAATTCCCCTCCAGTAGGTGGGGCCCACATGGGCATGGCATGTCAGTCTTGAGTTGTGCGGTCCAGGCATGTAGGAAAGGGCTGTCCATGGTTGATGTTAAAATAAAAGAAAGTGTTAAGTAGGGTTCATTTGCAATTGACCCAAACACCTCATTTTTTCTATATCAGTAACATAAAACACTAGGAGCACCCATAATTCGTTATTCAATCCATAGAAATGAAATATTTGATAGAGAGAGAGATAGGGTTTGGATGGAGAAAGTGGAGAAGATGGAAGATCTAGGTTTCTGCATCATAGAGTTGATGAAATCAAGTCAGTTTGTCATCTCTAGATAGATTTCCTTGGTGATTCTTCACTCACATGTCAATATTTTGTCCCTCCTCTTATTAGATTTTAAAATGATATCAAATCTCCATATTTTATCACTCTTTCTCCATAATTCTCCATTCATAAGGTTTCTGAGTTGAAAGGAAGAAGAAAGCGGAAAACTGCTTGGGGTTTGATATGGATTAAAGAATTCTACATTTTAGGCTACAAATTTAATGTGTTTTCACACATTAGAGTGAGTGGATACTTCCTTTAAATAGTAGATGGCATAAAACAGAATTAAATACTCAATAATCTTTTGTTCCTTTGTATGCGACTACAAAACCTAAATCTGCCTTTTAGTTTAAGCTTATGAAAAATGATATAGAAATGGATTATTTTCATGTTTGGATGAATTTTAGATGATAAAATAATATTAGAAATGGATATAATTCATATAAAATAGAATTTGCAAAGTTATTACAGAAGTTATAAGAATATATTGAAATGTAGGGTTTTTTGTTATGTCAAACATTGTTGTGTAATTGAATAAAGAACTTTGCCTATTTGAACCTCCTTATTTATGAATGATTGTTTTATCTGAATGTGTAGTACATATATGCCATATACTATATTGGATTTCATGTGATGTTATCAATGATTTCTTTATATCTCAGTAAAGAGGGTGTAGCCATAGATGAATGGATAGTTGGATGTTTAAAAATAGACATCATGAAATTCAACTGATGTGATTCTTTAATCATTATAAAATTCATTTATACAATGCTATTCTAAATTCATGATATTTTAGTGAATGACATGGAAACCATAGTTCATCTCATATCAGGGTTTCAGATTTATGTTTAGTTATATGTGAATTATTGAAAGGAGTCTTTATTCAGTGAAAGTTTGTGATGCATTAAATCTTTACAAGTCATGTGATATCATATGTGAATGAGGTAAATGAAACCCTAAGGATAGGGCATTCAGTGAATCAAGTATCTTGCATATCATCATTTGTCAGTATGTGATGTGGTGATGCTCAAAAGTTCAATTTTTGGTACATATTATAGATGATCTATGAAATGAACTATTTACAATAATAAACTAAGAAATGTTGATGTAATGATTGAAATGTGAATTTAAAGATTGAATTAGACATTTAGATACCGTGAAAACTATAGATTCCTCACATGAGTCTTGTGTTGTGAGGAGGAAATGTGCTTCCTGACTGGAGGTCTCATGTAGGTTGAGGTAAGTCAGAGTGCACCAATGGGGTGTGGGGATCTAGGCGAGTAAGGGTAGACTCCTTCAATTATTGGTATCCAACACAAATCAGGGATGTTGGTGGTACCTAAGTTATGAGTTGTGAAGATCATTGGACATCTTCGATAGGTTCACTGGTACACAACAAGAATGAGGGATTTGACACCCCACCTGAGTACCTAGGTTGACAAGAGGAGTCAAGATATCTAGCCACTCCAATTAGCCGCCAAGAGCCAGACGTGGCGATGCCAACTGCATACATGGTATTGTGATTACAATCTTCGGATCTTGAGCATGCTTCTAAGTATTATACAGTGAGATCATATCTTGCTGGGATACTTTCACATGTTGCGGTACACTTCATGAGGGTTTAAGGGATAATAAGATGAATGAGAGATTAATCAAGTATGTATAATTATTCATATATTCTTTGTGGTTATCTCCAATAACTTGCCATTTGTATGTTTATGAATTATTATTTCATTGTGTGATTAATCAAGAAGCACATATGTTGATTTACTTTTGTTAGAAATTTAGAATATCTTACCATATATATGTATTTAAATGATTGCTTCCTCTATAGTTCATTATCTTTCTAGTTTAAATTCACTTTCTCAATAATATATCATTGAATGTTAAAGTGCTTCATATTGTTTCTTCAAACTATTCACACACTGAGAGAGTAGGCTCCCCCCTCTACTCACAAATTTTAGGGAAACATTGTGTATCTAAAGAATATCAATGTCAGAGTAGATTTGCCACGAGAGTAAGTATCATATTAGTGAAGTTTAATCGGTCCCTATCACTCTAGGTCTTCGTATAGTAGTGAGAGAGTTATAAATGATGATGTGTAACTTTATTTCCTTAATAATAGAGAATGTATCTGATTATCATGTTGGATGTTCATGGAAGTGTGAGAAACAAAATCAATATTTAGATATGAATCTTTAATATTCAGATCATATTAGAGTAATTAAGTTTTAGTTTTCCTCGCAAAGTTAGCTTACATGATTAAATGAGATGAAATAAAGAGTTTTGAAATCAAAGAAAAGTTAAGGGTGATCTTTGTAATATATTTAATTCTCAACTTATTCCCTAATCTCATGAATAGACGTAAAAGTGAGATGTGGGTGCAACATATGTCCTCTCTCATGATGTTCCACTAGGAATGGAAAAGTTTGCATGGAATCCATTAGGCCTTGGAACTGTATTGGAGTGCATAATTAGGATAAAAATTTTAATTTCCTCCTCACCAGGCTTAGCTTCTAGTGTTTGTTCATCTCATAATTCAATACTCTATTAACCCCCCCCCCTAATGCATTTTGGGATCCACAACCAATTTAGGAATGAAAAGCTCGGAGTAGAAATAAAAAACAATATTTCAACCTCTTTAGGTTTGTGTTTCCATGTACCCTCCTTTTTTTGATACTTCGAATGATGTTTCTTTTTCTTTGTGTAGCTTTGTTATGGAAATATGAGGTATTCTTATAGTCATCACACATGTCTTTAATTTTTTATCTTATAAACCAGTAGGTTTCATTCTAGGTTTCAAGGTTGTTAGTGTCTTTGCAAAGGGTCTTACTACTTTGGATTGTATCATCCCTCATATCTTTGTGTTGTCTTAGTACCTATTCCTTTTCTGCGTAGTTCAACTTCTTTTGAATCTCCCTAAATTTTTCCTTATCCCAATGGGTAAGAGCTTCCCCACAACAAGTTAATTTATTGTGCAGTCCCCTCTATTGATTAGCATTCCAGTTGTTGGATATGATGTCCTTACATTGGGGGTCAGTCAATCGATATTGCTCCAGCTTGAAAGAATGGTGTACAATGTGAGGGTTATTCTCTCAGACACGTTTTTAGCAAAATAGGAGCATGGTCAGAGTCCTCCATGAAGAGGTGAACTGCTTTAGCATGAGGGTGCAACCTACTCCAAGACGGAGAGACTAACAGTCTATCAAGCCTTTCCATGATGGTGGTTTCAGGATTTTTGCCTTTGATTGAGGTAAAATTTTTATCACTAAAGGATAGGTCAAAGAGGTTGCATTTGTCCATGCACCCATTGATGTTTTTCATGTATCTACCAACACTAATTTCACCTCCTTTTTTCTTCGAATGTCTAGTGATTTCATTAAAATACCCAATGTAAAGAATGGAAAGGTTTCTTGAGCAATTGAGATCCCCGAGCTTGTCCCATGTTTTTTTTAAGATGTGTTTCATACCAACCATGGACTCCCACACATCTCCACGCTTCTCCCCCCACCCTTTTCCCTTCATCTTAGTAGCATAATGGTGTTTTTAGCAACTAATTACATTCAAATCTTTGTCATTCCCCAAAAAACCCATCCCTTCAACCCTCCCTCCACTCTTAACACAAACACCATTGTTGTACTACACCTTCTACTAACATCCTCCAAATCAATTGAGTGAATTTATCTCCATAAAAAACACCAAGTTAGGATGTTCCCTCCAACACATATGTCAAAGGGAACTAAAGTACCAAGATTTCCCACACCTTGGCAGTTCCAAATTAACATTGGCATTTCCCTTTGTGGGCCTAAGCTAGGTCAGGTCCTATTACTTGATTTAGGTAGGACTCCCACACCATTTACGTGTCATTATCTTTGTGGAGTTTGCATTCTCTATTGTTGTCTTCATCAAATATATGATAATTACCTCCTTGACTCAATCTTCTTATTTTCCCTAGGTTAATCACGTTTACATTTCTTAGCCCCTTATGGATACTCCTATTCCAACACTTCTAAATTTTCTGCATATCTTTATGTTTTTTACGTTCACCACTAAAACTCTATTTATATTTATATGGGGTCTTTTGTTAGTAAGATCCCCTTAAATGTTGACCTTTTTCCTCAGCTCACTCTTATCTATATTGGTTTTATTCCTTATGTCCTTAGCATCTTTGTTTCTTTCTTCATGTGGTTCAGTTTTCTGGAGATCCCATGACTCCTTGGATTTTGGTGACCCACTAGTGTGCTTTGTAGTTGGCCACTCGTTACTGCTAAAAGTTTACTTTCTTGCTCCATCATAAGGCCGGTTGGGCTTGATTCCTTATGTGATCTCAACTACTCCCTAACTGGCTCATCATGAGTGGTGCCTTTTGTTCCCTTTGTTCCCACTTCAGCCACATTATTTCTTAATTCAATATCTCCTCTCTCCTTTGCATCTTATCTGCTATTTACGTGAGATCTCTTTCTTGTGAGGTTCTATCAGCATGTTGCTTTCTTTGATCTGGGCTTGCGACACTTGGGAAGATATTTCTTTTGCTATTTTCATATGTGAGGCTTACCTACTATCTTTGTTGCTTCCATGGTAAGGCTCTTATCTAGGTTCCCCAAGATTCTTGCCCCCTCCCTTGTGGTTGTATAGTTTATGGGAACGTGTCCTAGGAATACATAACCATAGTAGAAATTGAGGAGGCATTCATATCTTGGATCTATAATATAGTGGTTTCTCAAATCTTGTACTACTTGCTTTGTTCTGAGTGGTTTTTCCATACTGATAAGTATCTTTTCCTTCCTTACTATTTTCCCGATGGTATTGGTCTTCTATAACACAAACACGTTTCCCACATTCATTACTATACCAAGCATTTCTTTGTCCATTACATAGCCCAAACTGATATTTTAGTGGATCCAGAATGGTGTTTCATTTATAACCAGCTTAGATTGTTGGTCATTTACTTCTATCTCCTTTAGTATATGTAGACCATTCCATTATTGAAAGTCCATTGATCCTCCTCCCACACTCACTCCTCATCTTGAAAAGATCTGGACTAGATCATCAAGATATTGTTCTCTATCTTTCTGATGATGAACTTCTTTTGCAAGTTCTATATTTGGGTCATAGTCTTCTACAAGGCATAAGAAATTGTATGGTCTCTCTATGTAAAGTCTGGATGCCAACACCATCTTTATGCCTTTTCCTCCTGTCATCTTTTTCTCATCGGACAAAACATCAACTCTCTCTTCTGCTCTTTTAATCTCAGAGCTTGGAATCTTTGCAGTATTTTGTTTTCCATGGAGGGTATAAGAAACTTAGCCTTGGTTAACTCTCCTAACAAACCACACTAGAAGATCCAGTACACCATACCTTAGATGTCCACACCGAAGAGGGTCTCCAAAAGCCCTAATTTCTATCATTGTCATGGGAAAATATAAGTGTGCATGGGAACTTTTGTATGACACTAGATTAATTCGTTAATAAAAGGTTTAGGTAATAAATTAGATCATTCATGGACTGACTGGAAGCCCAGTTGGCCAAATGAAAGTCCAGTTGACCTAATGGATATATCAGTCGATTGATTGTAAGTTCTAGTTGATTCATTGGACCCAGATCAAGCCAATCGTTCAACTAGACAAAATTTTCTAATCATTTGATTGGTTTTTTTTTGTTTCTTGACTATGCTAGAAAGTCAATTGACCAATTATATACATGCTAATCTAACCTAGTGTAATCACTGTTGGATAAATTGGATATTATGATAAATCCCTTTGTTTCGATGATGACAAACATTTCATTCTTATTAATCTAACGAGCTACATAAGTGTGCAGGAACAAGGTGATGACAAAGTTCTAGGGAATCCTTACGCTTGAATGTTTATAAATGTCATACAATGTAATCATTTGTAAACTTGTACAAATATATAATGTACAAGTACTTAGACTTCATGTAAATCAAGCGTTAGATCTCCCTAGCTAAACACCACACTTAGTTAGGTCATCTCCTTCTAATAGATCACATAATGCACACTCATGCACATACTTAGTATCTTAATTAAAAGATTGAAAACAGAGTCAATCTCGGTCGACCACACTCCTCGACCGAGACACTCTCGGTCGACAAACTTCTCGATCGAGATTGACCAATAGTAGCTGTTAGACACAACAGTTGACAGTTGCAAATCAACGTTAATCCAGAGAGCCTGTCGGTCGACAAATCCTCGACCGACTGGGCATCTCGGTCGACAAGTCCTTGACCGAGATGGTCTCTGACAGCAACTGCAAAATTAATTAACTAGCAGTTGCTAATGCGCCTAACTTATTCCTAACGGCTAGTTAAGCACTAGGAACCCCCTAGAAGTTGTCTAGAACGTCCTTAAGCATACTTAGGCCATTCCTATAAATAGGACAAGCCATAGGACACTAGAACACACTTGTTACACTTGAGAATACACTTGAGCATACTTGAGCAATCTTTTGCAAGCAAAATTTGAGCACTGTGATCATTGGCCTACATTCTCCTTAGCTCAATCTCGTGTCCTATAGGCTAGATTCTCCTACCTACAGCAATCACAAGTTCACATACTTGGCTAGGAGATCTTACGCTTGATCTAGGCATATCAAGCCTTGGGCTTAAAGGATAAGTTGTAATTTCTGTTTTCCTTTCTTGTTCATGTTTATCTTGTGTACTCTCCTTGCTACTCCTAGGGTTGGAGGCTGCGGATTGGAGAGGGTTGACTTCTCAGGTGGAGAAGGGGACTTCAAGCTACTTCAAGAAGGCTATCGCAGGGGAAGCTACTTCAGAAGGCTGGTGCAACGGGAGTTGGTGCATCTACTTCAAGGGAAGGCTGCTTCAAGGTTGGCGATTACTTCTAGGTGAAGGCTGCTTGAAGGGTTTAGGAAAAGAGATTGTATTTTATGTAAATTCCTTGAAGAGAGGTTTTCAATTGGTATCAGAGCAGGCTTCAAGGAGCCCTAACAAGGTCTTGAAGAGATAAAGGGAGGAGGTGACTACAACCACAAGAAAAGGAGCATGGACCAAAGTTCGACAAGTTGCAATTGGTGCTTAGGAACAAAGCACTCTACGTCTAAATGTCCATGGAGGTCAAAGAAAGGAGATGCACATAAAGAGTGTTTCGTTGCTACAATAAGTGAGGAAGAAGAAGAAGAGGTAAGCTTGCTTGATTTACCCAAGGAGGAGTTAGTTGCTATTATTGAAGAAACACATAATAAATATGTTGAATGCAAAAAGAAGTTAAAGAAATCCAGTAAAGAAAATGATGATCTAAATGCTAGACTTCTTGCTCTTACATCCGAAAATGACGATTTATATGCTAAATTGAATACTCTTGGTTTTGAAAAAGACAGCATTATGTTTGATAATCGTACCTTGAAATCATCTCTAAGTAACAGTGAAGTAAAGATCTTTACTCTAGAAACAAACTATGATCTTCTATGTCAAGAAAAAGCTGAATTGCTTACAAAATTAAATGATTTTCAAAAACAACCTATATTGTGCACCCATGTAGATTATGACAATATAGTGAAAGAAAGAAATATGTTATCATCCAATCTAGACCAAGCAAAATTAGATATCAAGAAAAGAATGGATGAGATCGTTAAGTTGCAACAAGAAGTTAGTAAGTTAAGCAACAATGGAATCCTTGATAGAATATTAGAAAATTCCTATCATCAAATAGGGAGAAGAGGACTAGGTTATAAGCCTAATGAGAAATCCCATCAACAACCTAGAAGAACACAAGCGAGTCAATCTGCTTATATACCTAGAGGCACAAAAATGTATATACCCAAGAATAACCTAGATCAAAACCATAGAAAAAGGCTTGAGGTTGATTCAATTTGTTGTCATTATTGCTCACGCCTTGGACATTATTCTTTTTCATGCCCATACAAGAAAAAGCATGTCGAGATGGTATGGGTTCCAAAAACCCCAAATTAAATAGGTTCGACTAAGTTGAGATATGACCAAAGACCTTAATTTGTATATCCTTA
Organism: Alisma plantago-aquatica; assembly: GCA_963693085.1. Taxonomy (NCBI): domain Eukaryota; kingdom Viridiplantae; phylum Streptophyta; class Magnoliopsida; order Alismatales; family Alismataceae; genus Alisma; species Alisma plantago-aquatica. Next base: position 525,731,076 of record OY856410.1, read on the forward strand.
TGTCTATCTCAACTTAACATTTAGGGATAACAAAATAAAAAATTAAAAGATTTAATAGCACCTTGATACACATATGTTTATCTCAAACTGATCTTTGAATAAGATACAGCCTATATTGCACTTGAAATATATTTCTGAAATAGTTTCCAGAAACTTGATCGGTCGAGAAGTTGTCGACCGAATAATCCTCGGTCGAGCAATTGTCGACCGAGCATATCACTGTTCTCAGACTGCTGTAAATCTTTACATTGTATGTGAAAATTATTCTTAACTGATCATGCTTACATTTCTATTTAATCATTCTTTTATTGCACATTTATTTTTCAGAAATACTTGCAATGAATAAAATGTTTCAAATAAATTTTTGTGTGCTTTTATATTAAGCATCACTTATTTTAGTCTATCCAAAGTAATCTTAAATTCATGAATGGATATTATTCTTGAATATGCTTCATCATATTTGATGTCCTTATTAAGCTCTCATAATTAGTACACTTTAATGAGTCTCAAATTGATATTTGCAAGCTATCTGCAGAACTCATACTTCGCATATGAATGATTCATACTGGAAACCTGCAGAATATGCCTCTTGGTTAAAATAAAATTTGACCAAGGGGCGCTATGGTCGTAATCAAGGGCGACCTAAAATAAACTTTGATAAAAATTGTTTATTTGAACATTATTTTATTGAACTTAATCTTAGCATATTTTTAAATCAAAACGTCAAATCATTTGTGGTAATTAGAAGCCTTAAATATTATTACTCCCTTGGAATATACATATACATATGCTCTACAAAAATGTTCTATGATTTGCATTAAAATTCAGTCAAAAAATTTGAACTCAGTAAGTCTGTCGGTCGACGACTTCGTCGACCGAGAATCACTCAGTCAGCCCATCTCACTCGACCGACAAATTCTAAACAGACTCAGTATCGGACGAACTATCGGTCGACGAGTGCTCGACCGAGACAATATCGGTCGACAAGCGCTCGACCGAGAAATAGCCGTTGGATATGACCGTTGCGACCCGACCGTTATGACCGTTTTCTTTACCGTTGGAGGACCAAGTGGCGCGTCTGCAACTCGACCGTTGCGGACGCTCGGTCGACGAGTCGTCGACCGACCGGGTCGCTGGAATTCTATAAATAAGTGCAAAAACGAGCCACTTACTCACACTTGCATTTCCTTGCTTCCATAGTCCATCTCTAGTGCAATTTCGTACAATCCTTCAGCACTCTTACCCTCAAATCTTCCTTGTTTCTTCTCCACTCTCAAGAAACACAATGGCCTCATCATCAACTGTCCGTGGGAAGAAGAAAGTTGCTGGAAGAAAAAGAAGAGAAGATCGGGAAGCCACTCCGCCACTGACGATCATCAATGACATCGCCTTCGTCGACGGAGATGCTGGAGATAGATACTTTCGGCTTTCCTCTAAAGCTCCTCTTCCCCGACGTCCGGTCGAAGTGATGGACTTCATCAACATAGTCGACCTGGAGCATCTCTTTGGAGTACAAAAGCTGAAGGACTTCATCAATCCATCCTTTCCTTCCTATTCTATTAAGGTAGTCAACGAATTCTATGCCAATCTTCTATCCCACACCGAAAATGACACCACATTCTTCTACACCATGGTCAATGGGCATAGTTTTAAATTTTCCGAAGGGGATATTCTTGACATGCTTGAAATTGATATAGATGAATATCAAGATTTCCTTGACCTTACCACCGGCAATCCAATAAATTTATTTTCCCATGATGACCACACCACTAGTCTTAGTGATATAAAAAGAGCCATATTTCAAGCCAATACCACTTGTCATGAAGATAGGGGAACCTATTATGCAATAAACCTAAAACTGGCATGTAGAATAGTAAACCTCATTGTTTCCACCAACATACATCCACGAGCCAATAAATCCGAGGTTCCTATCTTCCGTATGTGTCTAATTTATGCTATCATAAAAGAAATTCCCATCAACTTCATTCGCATAATACTTAAAAATATGCTTGAGTTTTCTGGCAATCCACCATATGCCGATTTTGTATGCCAGATTACTCAACATTTTCTTAAGTCAAACATTGAAGATATGGGATACATATGGGAGCGTAGACCACCAAAGATAAGTAAGAACACCGTAGAGAAGATGGGAATTGACTTTGGCCATAAAAGGGCAAGAGTAGAAGGAGAGTCATCACATCAGGATATACCACCCCCTCCTCCTACTAACCTTTCCATTGATCCCATCCAAAATACTCTTACTTATATTGCTGGCTCCCAATATCATCTTAGTAGACAATTAAACTACAATCACCATGCCATGACATACTTAAATCAAAGAATGCAAAACCTTTCTCCTGGCCAAACCGATGAATATCCGCATTCTTTAAACCCTGGCATGCTCAACCCATTTAACCCCTCATACAACTACTACCAACCTCCATCTTCACCATCAATGGATCTTGCACATACTCAATTTTCTTCCATACAATTGCAAGACATAGTTGCTCACTTCCGATTTGACCGAGTTCCCACTTTCCTGGAAGCATATGCGTTAACTACAACTGGTGCTTTGGATTGGCAAACTCTGGTCCAATACTATGGAGCCGAGCCATTTCTTGGGAAAGATCCAGACATCGATGTAATTCTTAAATCTTTCCTGTGAAGTTTTGGAGTTGTAATAGTTGTAATGAAAATGATTAGTCAAATTCTATATGATTGTAATCTTCTTCATGCTCTTGAATGAAATTTGCCATTTTTTATTCACATGGTTATTTGTTTGGCATATGAGACATCTTCAAAACATGGATTATAAGTTCATTATTGTAGAGCATAACAAATAAGGGAATAATAATTCAAACAGGCAACTATTACAATCAAAATTAAATTTTCAAATAACAAAACAGTTCTCCAGAAACATTCTCGGTCGAGCAACTAGTCGACCGAGAACATTGTCGGTCGAGCAACTGTCGACCGACTGGGTTTCTGTTTTTCAGATTAACATAAATTGCATACATCTTTGTTAAATCTTGGACATCCTATATATTTGCTTAGTATTCAAACTTTCATCTATCTAAGGGGGAGCAAAGCATAAGAAAAAAAGAGGAGATTATCAAAACTTTGACCATTTGATTAAAGAAGCTTACAAAAATATTATGTGTAGCTGAAAATTTTCAAGAAATTTATGAATTTATTGAAAATGGTATCTTGTATTTACAGGAATTCTCTACCCAAAATAGGGCTTTTAGATGGAGACATTTTTATGTAATCTAAGCTTAGAGGATTCTCATTTAATCTAGGGCTTAACATCCTTTGCGAATGATTAAGAAACAAATTGTGGATAAATTAGATAAAAATCCATGTTCCTAATAGGATATCTAATTAAGGGGGAGCATTATATTAAGGGGGAAAAGAAAAATAAAACATTCAACTTGGATATCTTTTTGAAATGACAAAGGGGGAGAAAGAATATAAAAGAGTTTCATCACATCTTGGCCAGCACTCACTTGAAAAACATAAATAGCTACAAAAAGTAAATTTTCAGGTATGAAACTCACATGCTTTATATTTCCTTATTTCATATTTAGGAAATGTTTGTCATCTTCAAAAAGGGGGAGATTGTTGGATAAATTGGATATTATGATAAATCCCTTTGTTTCGATGATGACAAACATTTCATTCTTATTAATCTAACGAGCTACTTAAGTGTGCAGGAACAAGGTGATGACACAGTTCTAGGGAATCCTTACGCTTGAATGTTTATAAATGTCATACAATGTAATCATTTGTAAACTTGTACAAATATATAATGTACAAGTACTTAGACTTCATGTAAATCAAGCGTTAGATCTCCCTAGCTAAACACCACACTTAGTTAGGTCATCTCCTTCTAATAGATCACATATTGCACACTCATGCACATACTTAGTATCTTAATTAAAAGATTGAAAACAGAGTCAATCTCGGTCGACCACACTCCTCGACCGAGACACTCTCGGTCGACAAACTTCTCGATCGAGATTGACCAATAGTAGCCGTTAGACACAGCAGTTGACAGTTGCAAATCAACGTTAATCCAGAGAGCCTGTCGGTCGACAAATCCTCGACCGACTGGGCATCTCGGTCGACAAGTCCTCGACCGAGATGGTCTCTGACAGCAACTGCAGAATTAATTAACTAGCCATTGCTAATGCGCCTAACTTATTCCTAACGGCTAGTTAAGCACTAGGAACCCCCTAGAAGTTGTCTAGAACGTCCTTAAGCATACTTAGGCCATTCCTATAAATAGGACAAGCCATAGGACACTAGAACACACTTGTTACACTTGAGAATACACTTGAGCATACTTGAGCAATCTTTTGCAAGCAAAATTTGAGCACTGTGATCATTGGCCTACATTCTCCTTAGCTCAATCTCGTGTCCTATAGGCTAGATTCTCCTACCTACAGCAATCACAAGTTCACATACTTTGCTAGGAGATCTTACGCTTGATCTAGGCATATCAAGCCTTGGGCTTAAAGGATAAGTTGTAATTTCTGTTTTCCTTTCTTGTTCTTGTTTATCTTGTGTACTCTCCTTGCTACTCCTAGGGTTGGAGGCTGCGGATTGGAGAGGGTTGACTTCTCAGGTGGAGAAGGGGACTTCAAGCTACTTCAAGAAGGCTATCGCAGGGGAAGCTACTTCAGAAGGCTGGTGCAACGGGAGTTGGTGCATCTACTTCAAGGGAAGGCTGCTTCAAGGTTGGCGATTACTTCTAGGTGAAGGCTGCTTGAAGGGTTTAGGAAAAGAGATTGTATTTTATGTAAATTCCTTGAAGAGAGGTTTTCAATCACCCGATTGGATTGGCTAGTGGGTTGAATGGCTGTCAGCAAGCATAATTCTCAAAATAAGACACTACCTTTTTGTTTCTAAAGGTTTATTAGAAAATCCACTTCCTTGGCTTTCCTATATAAATGGGTTTGACGTCCATGATTTAGGTGACAACCTTTGATACGTGAACCCTAGACATCATTTCATATAAGGAGAGGTAGTAGAGATTTTATAGAACTAGCACATTTCTAACAAAAATGTTTCTCCTTCCCCCATCGACTTTTGTAATGTGACATGGAGACTTGTTATTTACATGGACTAAGAGAGACACATGTTTATTATGAGTGCATTGTGAGAACACTATTGAAATCATCATGCGTTCTTTATTCTTTATGAGTTCCAGATCTACTCCACAAAAATGTATACCTCACATCCCTTTATTGTGGATATATTGTTGTTTATGAGATCTGCTTTTGGGAACACAAATTATTTTTTGTTGCTTCCGCTGCTCCTATCACCTCAACGATTCCTAGATCCTTTCAACCATATAAAGATGGTCAATTGTAGAGGAAAATCCAAACTGTGAAAGTCTCTAAGAACCTATGTGATGGAGTTCCTTGTTAGCTAGGATATCCACCTAATTTTAATATAGTTTTCCTACGACAATGGCTATTATAGGGGCTTCAACATAGAATTGAATGAAATTCTATTTACTTGTTGTTGCAAATTGTTTTTATGTTGGCATGATATTGGCTAATATAAAAACTTGGGACTTGGGTTACTGAAAATGGCCCCTAAGAAGATACATACTATTAAACAATAGTTGAAAATTTCCCATGATAGGCAGATGTCCTATGCTAATTATCACATGAGACCTCCGAAATTCTCTAATGGAGATCACGTTCACATGAAGGTCTTTCTCTGGAAGGGAGTTAGGGATAAGGGTAAGCATTTTCCATGCTACATAACACATTATCGTATCATAGATATTGTCAAAAAACTTGCTTAAAAGTTGGAGTTACTGACATAGTTGAACATTTTGCATTACATATTCCATACTTTCAAGATGAAAAAAAATCATCCCGCTATAAAATTGGCACTGCATCCACTGGAGGTTTAGCTTGTATTCATGTTCTTTATAAATAACATCAGATTCAGATCCTTGACAGGTAGGTGTTGATGTTGAGGAGAAAGGATATAGTTTACGTGTAGGTTTTTTGGTGTCCCTATGACATTGAGGAGGATGCCTAGAAGTTGGAGAATGAGATGCATTGGACATGACCAATTTTTCTTTAGGATTTCACGGAAAAATTCTATTAGGAGGAGATATTTTATACTGTGTCCACACCTTGCTTTCTATTGATCGTTCCTTATTTTCCATAATTTATGGTTGATATCACATTATTTAGAAGTATTGAAATATTAACATTCATGAATTTGTAATTATGCAACATATATTTTAAATGATAGAATAATCTACGTTCATGTTTTGGTTCAATATATTTTACATGTTGTGTGCTAGTGTGCTTGAATCAGTCCACTGATTGCCCAATGCAAGTGGTCTTTTTATTTGGCATTGACTGGGCTTATTTTACTCGCTTTAGATAGATCGGGCGAGACAAAGTGTGTTGTATTGGTCCTTATTTGTCGTTTCTTGCGAACAATGCATCTTCTAGGGATGGGTTGCTTCGACCACTCCCTGTGACTAATTTTCTATATCATCAACAATAATGCATGATTAGATCAAAGGAATCTTTTCATTATTCGATAGTATTTACCTACCATTTTGTATGATAATACACCACTAAATGTTGTTTGCTCAAGAATAGACCAAAATGATCCTACCCACAAAGTTGTTGTTGTCAGTTTTGGCCTATTCGACACTTACCAAGAGTTTGAATTGGCTTGAAAATTTACCAAACCTTAAGGTGTGGTATGATTTGTTGTTTTAAGTTTAAACTATAACAGCTCAACCATAATTATAATATTACATATACAGTCTATATGTAAACTGTGTCGCTAGTAGGCATGAGGTTGGGTCTCTAGGTGTTCCTACACACATGAAGAAATTTGGAGCCTGAGTGGGAAAATTCTTGGGCTAAGATTTTGGGAAGTAAATACATATCCCCTTTAGTTTTTTCTGCTGAGGCAAAATCGGGATAGTGTATGATTAGTCGCACTAGTGGGATCAAGTCCTAATCGGTGTTTTTAAAATCGAACTGGACCGTCTGGTCCGGTCCGACCGATTAGACTGGTAAACCAGTAGCAGACCGGTCCAAAAATTAAAAAAACTGGTTATGTATTTTTTTTTTGGGTAAATCGGTCTGAAATACGATCCGAATAGTCGGATCAGTTGACCGGACCTAACCGAACCAGTACTTCAAATAGAAGAAAAAAATAGAAGGTATATATATATATATATATATATATAGTTAGGCTAGTGTACACTCGAGGCACCATACACCTCAGTCATTTTTAAAGATGCGGTAACTTTTTGAAAAATCTAAACTATTGATGTTCTTAAATATCATAAGAACATACTATATAACAAATTTCAGCTCATTTGAACACTTATAGGTCGTGCATCTAAAGAAGGCAAAAATCATGCATTTCAAATTAGATTTATGCGTCAATTTTGTTGTCCTTGGATGAGTGACTTACACTCATCTAAATGAGCTCAGATTTTGTATGTGGTCTATTATTATTGTAACCATGAAGATCAATGGATTAGATTTTGGAAAAACATGATCTAGATAGGCAAACACCATTGGGGTGTACAACATTATCTGTAACTCGAGTGTATTCTAGCCTCTATATATATATATATATATATATATATATATACATATATGGTTGTTTATTTGTTACCCGGTGGGTAGTATTGACTAAGTTACCCGGCAGCAACGCACGGTGGCAGGCGCTTGTAAATAAGTCAGAGTTACTGTAGCATGCGTTCGGGAAGAAAAAACCACGCAGCGTCCTCCACGCTCGTCTGTGCCACCGCCAGGCTGATAGATCTGATCGACCCCCCATCTGCCACTCATCTACCCCCCATCTACCGCTGAACGGCCCGCATGTGTAATTCCACCTCTGATTCCAACTTCCTTGGCATATTTCAATCTTCATTTTACATTTCTTCCTCAGAAATCCCTATATTCATCTCCATTCCCGAATGACAAGGACGGATTCCCCTTTTATTAATTTTGTAGAGGAGGACGACTAAGGTGTCTCCCACCTTCGTCTGTGTATCCCGTGGCAGTATCGATTTTCAACAAGTTGATTCCACCGTTTAGACCTGCTGTTGTGAAGCTCACGCCGCTGAGGAGGAGGGAATGGGTGTGGTTGGAGAATTCGTTGTTCTATCTGCATATTCAGGTGCAAATTACTGTTGTGTGAATTCCACGTCGCTGAGGAGGGAGTGGAGGTGGTGGGAGAATTCCCTGTTCTATCTGCATTTTTACGAGAAACAATTTTTTCAAGCTACATTCAGGTAGATTTTGTATTTCTTTTTGTAAATTCATTCAGTTATACTCGTTTTTCTATTTTTTCTCATCATTTCAATGTTTATTCATCCCTCTATATTATGTGGGAAAGAAACCCAATTTTTGTGTTTGCATTTTTGTTTTTGAAGTAGTAAATGTCATACATGTTTTTATGTTTTGCGTAGTTACTCTCTTGTTATACTTGTTTACTCTTTTGCCTTACCGAGTTACTCTTGTTGTGTTACAGGGTTACTCTTCTGGTCTTCTGAGTTACTCCAACACATTGTCATGGATCCTAGCCTTGATACGGATGTTGCTAATGCAAGTTTCGGCCATGACGATGATAATCCTCAGTCTTCTCATTCTATTGGTGCTTCCTCTTTGTCCCCAGCTGCAGTCCCTAGAGTTGGCCTTCAGTTTGGAAGTCTAGATGAAGGTATATCCTTCTATTGCATCTATGTTGGATTGATTGGGTTTAACATCAGGAAATACGACAATAGATATGAATGGGGAAGTAAGATTTTGGTTGCTAAAGATCTGGTTTGTGATAAGCAGGGTAAGATCTACCGTTCTAAGAGGTCTAGAGGGCTTTTGAGCCCCGTTTGTGATGAAATCGGTAACTTGTAGGATAAGTTGTCTAAGAAGCACAGGCGTTCTGTGAAGAGGTGTGGTTGTGGAGCCATGATACGTTTCACACTGGATAAGTCCTCATCTATGTGGGTTGTGACTGCATTTTTTGAGGAACACAACCACGATCTTGTTAACGTTACTCATCTCTGTTACCTCAAGTGTAACTCATCTCTTGATGAAACTCAAAAAGAGATTCTTTCTTCCATGAGCCAAGCTAACATACCTGTATCGAGACAAATTGCATTGATAGCATCCGATTCTGGCGGCTATGAAAATCTGACATTTACCAGCAGACAAGCTCATGGACACATTAGCAGCAAGAGGAAAGAGTTGGCCAAGTACGACGTCGACATGGTTTTAGATTGCTTTTCCAGGTTCAAGGTCCTCGATCCGAAATTCTTCTATAGCTACCAAAAAGACCCCAATTGTTGCATTACTCATCTGTTTTGGGCTGATCCTATCTCTGTTGAAGACTGCAGGCTGTTCGGGGATGCGATTGTGTTTGACACCACCTACCGCACCAACAAGTATTCGATGGTTTTTGGAATTTTTGGTGGAGTTGATCACCATCGCAAGACAGTGTTGTTTGCATCTGCTCTGCTGGTTGATGAGAAGTATGACTCATTTGTCTAGGTTTTCAAGCAGTACCTACTTTGTTTTGGCAAAGAGCCGGTTTCCATCATAACCGATCAGGACCCTGCTATGAATGCTACTATCATCTCTATTTTTCCCAATTGCAAGCATCGCTTCTGCAGCTGGAACATCCTACAAAAGCTTCCCTCCAAGCTTGGTGGCATTCCTAACAAGGACCAGATCATAAGCTTGTTGAATGATTGTGTCTGGAATGTGGATGATGTCGACATTTCTAAAGAGAGGTGGTATTATGTAATTCAGGAGCATGCTTTTTTGTCCATCACCTGGCTTTCTGATATGTATGTGATGCATTGCGATTGGGTTTCGTGCTATATGCAATCCTTCTTCTTTGCAGGCATGAGGACGACTCAGAGGAGCGAGAGCCTGAATGCATTCATTAGGAGCCATGTGAATAGTAGGAAGACTCTCTTTGAACTTGTATGTTCGTTGGAGACTGCCTACTCTCATGTGCGGGAGATTGAAAATTTCAAAGATTTTGATGACGAGTACAATAACCTCCCTTTGTCATCACTATGGCCCCTAGAGGAGCAGATGAGAGGTATATACACCAAGTCCATCTTTAAGATATTCCAGTCCGAGGTTCACCAAAGCATGGTCTACAATGTAAAGGAAGCTTCAGAAGGTGTCTTTGAGGTGTATTGCGTCCGTGGACTTGGAACTCCCCGTATATTGCAGAAAGAGTTATCTAGTGACATTGTTTCCTGCAATTGCTTCATGTTGGAATTCAAAGGCATCCCTTGCAGGCACATCCTCTCTTATTTGAAGAGTCGTGACTATTGCACTCTTCCCGAGCCTTACATTCTAAAGAGGTGTACCAAATGGTATAGATAACACCCTTTTATTTTTGGCAAAGCGTCAGTTAAGCATCCATCCACTGGGAGGACACTTCATCTTGTTTCTGCCTACAATTCGATTGTCAACATAGAGTTTAGGAACAATGTTGTAGATCTTTGCCATGAAAAACTGTTATCTTTGCGAAAGGAGCTCTTAGACTTGGATCTCACTGATCCTGGTGCAGGCGCTGGTGTAACCGCTTCTAATACAGCTTCCTCTTCTACTGTCAAGGTCCATATACCTAGTAGTTGCAAAACTAAGGGGAGACCTAGATCGACTGGTGTGAGGTTTAAATCTGGAGTTGAGATTGCCCAGTCTAAAAGAGAGAGAGGCAGTGCAAGAATTGCTTAGAGTTTGGGGTCAACCATGACAGCAGGAACTGCCCTATGACGAAGTAGTCCATTCCTCTTTTGGACTATGTGTTGTTGTTGTTTGCTATTCAATGATTATCTCTGTTGCTGATCGTGTGGTTTGTTGATGTTGGACATTTTTTAGTGGAGTTTGTAGCTGATTAGTGTGTGAGTGAGGGATATTCAAATCTATAATGCGTTGTTATTTTTTTCTGCAGTTTTTGTGAATGTGATTTTGTAACCTTCCATGTATTTTTACTTTTGTGTTTTGTAATGTATCTATGTGTTACGTTGAGCTCCACCAGCTATATGTTACAAAGAATCTGTTCTGATCAGATCTTACTCTTTTGTAGAATATTTTTTGTTTTATCTTCATGTGCATTGAATACTCTTTTCTGTTGAAATACATACATTTTTGGATTAGTACAATTTTTTTCATGTTTTGTTCAGTGTACTCACAAAATGTCAGTTTTTGCTACTATGTCATACACTAGTGTCATGTTTTTGACAAACCTTCATCCTCAAGAGTTACTTTCTGGTCGCTGGAGTTACTTTTTATATCGTCACGGATACTCTCAGTGTTCTCTCAGTTACTCTCAGTGTTATCATAGTTACTCTCAGTGCCATCAGAGTTACTCTTAGTGTTCTCTCAGTTACTCCTTAGTGTTGTCACAGATACCTCTCAGTGTTCTATCAGTTACTCTCAATGCTATCAGAGTTACTCTCAGTGCTATCCGAGTTACTCTTAGTGTTCTCTCAGTTACTCCTCAGTGCGGTCACAGTTACCTCATGGATTACCTCTCTTTTTTAGAGGTACTCTTACAAAGTATGCGGGTTACTCATTTGAATCATATGGTTACTTTTCTATACTATCAAAGTTACTCTTAGTGTTCTTATAATTATATATAGTCTATGGAACAAATGATATATATTATACATAGTCTATGGAACACATAATTCAAAGCATAAAACATTATATATTATACATACTCTTTGGAACAAACAATATAGAAAACTACAGCCAAATCAGATATAAGGATGGTCCATCAAATGAACATAAAAACCAAAGATCTCAGGGGGTCAAACCATGATGAGATCTATTATACACACTATTTACTCCATTGCAAAGCAGACACAACAAACCAAAATAGCAACTTCAGAATCATTAAAACTTCTGGCCACACAAATTCCTGTTGTAAATGAGTGAACTTGTAAAGGATTTACCCATGAGTCATAAATAGGTTTTGAGCCCAGGGATGGTTGGGGGCAGTATAGATAGTGATGGGGAAGATTATCGACCAAAAGGCTAAGCGAAAAGGGCGGTTGTGCATACCTATTTGTGAAAGGAAGGCTGGACAGAAGAAGAAGCACTGTCTTCTACAGATGTTGAGGTGTCCGCTGTTGTGGATGAGTCAACCTAAACGGGATTTACAGCTGATCCCGGCGCTGGTTGGTATTTGTCCCTAACAAAGAGCTGATCTGCAAAGTCGTCTGATCCAGAGTATACTTCATCGCCAGGCATTCTGAAGAGCAGAATAAGCTCGGTTGGTGTTTCTAAGAACTGATCTGTGATCCATGTTGTGATAGTCTGGTGATCAGTTGGCTTGAGGAAGACGATCCAACCTTTGCGAATATTGAGTTGTGTGATCATCCTTTTCCATCCCTTAGTAGTTGAAAGTGACCCGTTTTTATTCTGCATAAGGGTTATCTGGAATGTCTGGTTTCCGATTAGGAAGGTGGTCTTGCCTGGTTTGATGTGAAAATGGAGATTGTTCCATTCTATAGGAAGTAGAATGGATTCCATTGTCTTGTCATCAATGGTGTAGTTGATGGGCTAGATGAACGGCTCCATGGTAGGCTGTGAAGAAGTTGGTTGTGAACAAGGTAGGTTGTTCGTGTTGGTGGTGCAAAGATGGGTAGCAGTACTCTGCAAAGATGGGAAGCAATACTCAGTAGGCTTCGCAGTAGGTGGTGATGAAGAGGTTTCGATCTGAGGAGATGGTCAAAGGGGGTGCTACTGAAATGTTAAGGGGGATGTCGGTATTTCTTCTGTAAAACTACCCCTTCTGTAAACCGTAGCAGTCGTGGATGAAGAAGAGGTGGACGTCGAGGGTGCCGTGGAGGATGGAGATGTTGAAGATCTGAAAGCCCCCCACTATGTTGTTGGTGCTACAAAGATGGGCAGCAATGCTCTGTGTTGTTGGTGCTGCAAAGATGGGCAGCAGTGCTCTTTGTTGTTGGTGTTGCAAAGATGGCAGCAGTGCTCTGTGTTGTTCTGACGAAAAAGCAGTGGTTTGTGCTCTGTGCTCTGTGTCTGTGAATTTACATTGTACATCAGACTCTTGTACATATCTTTATAGCTCTGTGCTCTCTTTTCTTCACTTTTCTGGTTCCTTCTTTAATAAAGTTAGTTTTTGAACGCTAGCGTTACTTTTTGTTTTATCAAAGTTACTCTTAGTGTTGTCACAGTTACTCATTGTGCTCCTACTATTACTCTTAGTGCTAATACAATTACCTTTTTCCAGAATCAAACACTTGCTCTCATGTAGGTTCAGTTACTTTACAAGATGTTCCTGTTGTATTTTCGAAGGTTACTGAACAAACACTGTGAGTAACTGAAAAAACCAAGCCAGTAATTGAAAAAAGCACGCGAGTAACTGAAAATACCCTGTGAGTTACTGAAGAAACCCTTTTGAAAGTTACTGAACAAACACTGTGAGTAACTGAAAAAACCAAGCGAGTAACTGAAAAAACCACGCGAGTAACTGAAAAAACCCTGCAAGTAACAGAAAGAAACCTATGAGTAACTAAAAAAACCATGTGAGTAACTAAAGGTTACTCACGAAATGTCAGTTGTTTCTACTATGTGGTTCACATACACTGGTTTCGTGTTTTTGACAAACCTTCAGCCTCAAGAGTTACTTTCTGATCATTGGAGTTACTTTTTATATCATCACAGATACTCTGAGTGTTCTCTCAGTTACTCTCAGTGTTATCATAGTTACTCTCAGTGCTATCAGAGTTACTCGAAGTATATATCTGAAAGTTTATATCTCCATACAAAACTACAACAGTTGTCTTGTTTGGTAGTCTAACTCAAAGTATATATCTCCATACAAAATCACAACAGTTTTACATTCAAGAACACAACATTCAAAGCACAAAACGCTATATATTAAACATAGAAATACTCGTATTTGCAATATGATTTAGATCAAAAATGTAATTTTCAGGATTTTCACAGCACACAAGTAATGTATCTCATAGCGGTTACACATCAGAATTCCAAAAGTAAATTGTTCAAGTTTTACATTTCAATTAATAATTCACTATTTCAGCTAAAATTCAGCCATTTATCTAGGCTTGAAACAACCTCTTCATCCGTGCTCTTCTCTTCATCTTGTGCTTCCGTCTTCTCTTCTTCTTGTTGCTTCTGACATTCATCTCTTCCTCCCTTGTTTTGCTCAGATGGGCCTTTTTTTATGACTTCATTGTTATCTTTTTGATGTGCTTGTACAGGTTGCAACTCCCCCCTCGCCATCATTCTCTGAAAAATATCAGCCCTTATGGCCGGCATGTCCTTGCAGGTGAAGTCCATTTGTTTTCCATTTACCAGGAATTCTAGGTACTTCATGACGAAGATCCCACAGTCAAGTGAGTCTTCTTCCTATTGTGGACACAGCGGGTACTCCCGTCCCCACTGTGACAGTTGGTCTCCTTTTTTTGCCCCCCTAAAGAATTCGTGGACAATACCCACCTGTATTAAAAATTCACAACTCTTATTAATCATCAATCAACAAACATTAACCATGTCAATCCACTACAAATTGAGTTACTTTTTATAGATTGCTTACCCATCTATGGAATTCCTTTTTTGACTTGCTATTTCCACTCATTGAGTTATAAGACCGGTGTGCTCCATCCCTGAAACTTGCCTCGTACAAGTGCCAGTGGTTGTTGTTGTTCCGTATGGTGAACACCAAGTCCATTGTGTCCCAATCTTTCATCGGGACATTGAATAGTGGAGATAGCATGTCGATCTTCTCCATGGTTATGTTTTCAACATTAAACGCCAGCTTCTGCTGCAAATGCAAATTCACATCTATAAGTTTCAGTTTTGTGTATATATTTTTGTATTTTTAATGTAATTTTGTATACCAATTTTGTTCTTCTTACCGGAGCATATGTGCTCAAGAAGTGCCATGACAGACCCTTCTTTCTCCTTTTGCTTGTGGTAGCTTTGAGCATCTGTACAAAGCAGTCCATAACCTGAAAAAAAAACACAAGATTTCTTTGGTTAGAAAAAAACCACTAGATTTCAAAGAGTTACACTACTATTTATTAGTTTCTTACTGGTGATTGCATCATTTGATCTTTGTACAGTAGGTTTGCGAGGTCCTTCTCCGTGCACCAAGTGTCATCACTGAATCTCCATTCTTGTTTTGACTTGCCAATCATTTTTATAGATGTTATACATATTAGTTTTGGATATTGAATAAGCGATGTTTTATATGTGTACACTTGACAAAATAACAAATTCGCTTACATTTCTTCTATATTGTCCATGAAGTGGTGGACAATTTCCCTGGATTGTTTTGTTTTGAAATGCTCGAAACCAATGAAGTTTGACAACTTGTGCTGTCAACAACAAAAGAGAACTTCATGTTAGAATCAATCTTCATTTTCTACTAGTTACACTATGTTGATATGTCGTAAGGTTACTATAGACCTTCGTATAGTTACTCTTTATGTTCCTACAGTTACTCTTCTAATTCACATAGTTACTCTAGACCATCATAGAGTTACTCTTTATATTACTACAGTTACTCTACAATATCACACAATTACTCTATTGTATTTACACAGTTATTCAAGTATTGATATACTTTAAAGGAGATGCAACCTTACCTTTTCCTCCCTCCTCTTCTTCACGTTTTTCTCAATGCTGCCTATGATTTGATGTTCTATCTTTGACAATTTTTTTCTGGGCTCCACCTTTTGCTCTTCTTCTTCGATTATATTCTCCTGCTGTTCACATGTTTCTTCATTGCTCTTTTCTTCTGCATCTCGTGCAGACTTTGCGTGGTCCAAACCTTTAGCTGATTTTTCTTTCTTCTCCTCCTCATCACCATTTTTCTTCCCATCATTCTCATCTTCTGAGTCATTCTCTTCGACATATTTTCTTCTTAGGCTCAGCCTACCTTGCTTCCTTGGCGTGTCGTCCTTATCCATACCTTCCTTCTCTACTTTGCTCGTCGTATCGACATCCTTCTCAGGTAGCACATCTAAACTGTCTTTGGCTTCTTGAACATTCCTCGATGTGAACCTCTCAGCAGATTGTGCGAATCCACCTACAGGTGACTGTGATTTGTCACCTTCATCTCCAAATTTTCTCCTCAGATTTCTGTTCTCCTCTTCCATCTCGGCTATTCTGTTTTCTAGCTGTTTCTTCTCTCTCTGCATTTCAGTGAATGCCTCAACAACTATTTTCGTGCATATCTCCTTCTGCATCTTTAGCTCCTCCTCGAGTATGTGAATTCTTCTCTCCAAGTTGGAGTCATCACCAGTCACTCCTTTTCAGATGACCGACTTTGTTGGCGCCTTTTCTGGCATTTGTTTACTTTTCGCCCTTTTCTCCGCAAGGTAGTAGGGCATGTCTTTCATTGTTCTTGAAGCTCACCAGTTATCCCCTGGTCTATATTCATACTTTCACAAACCTGTCCATAAAAATATCAAAAATAGTATTTAACAATGCAAACTTGCAGGATTATGTTATATATTTGCTTTTATAACAAATAAGAAATATTCTTACATCCTTATGGTCAACAACCCCTAAATCCATCAACTTCTCGACCGACACAGCCCACTTCTTTATCCTTGGCTTTGCGTCGAGGAACGTTGGCTTTGCCATGTTTGTCATCTCATATGCCCAAACCTACATTTAAATAGAGTGAAAATTCAATGCATATGTAACTGCCCCCCATAGTCATCATTGTAACAATTTTGTAGATGAAGATAATTTCGTTCACTTACACATAGGCACATCACACACCCTGTTGTGTAGAGGGTGGTTTTCCCTTTCTCCCCTTTCCTCCTCAACTGGACATTCTGCTTCAGCATCTTCATATTCCTGAAGATGCTCCCATGCACCAACTTTGCCCAATTCATCTGCGTCATTTCAGTAACATCGTCTAGGTAGTGCATTATGTAGATTGGTGTGTAATAGCTGGTGTCTGGGAGTAGGAATGTTGCCAGAAGGTGCAACATCCACGCACGACACATGTTCTGGTAGTCTGATGGATCGTCGGTCCTTGCAAATTGTTGCCAAAACTTTGCTAAGTTGTCCTTGTGCAGGACATACTTTTCCCTCAACCTCTTAGAGGTCTCCCCTTCATTTCCTTGTTTACCTGTTGCCCTGGCAAATTGTTGCCATATTGATCTCACAATCTCAGAATTTTTCCTAGGTATGATGTCCATACCTCTACTTGGGATACCTAGAATTACCCCTACATCCTCAACCGTCATCCTTCTTTCCACCCCTCTGGCCAGCAAAAACCTGTCATCATCCACATGTGTGTCTATCAAATCCTCCAAGAGGCATACATCAACCATAAGATTCGGCATCTTTATCATGTTTGCAAATGTCGTCGCCGTCATCATTCTTAGCTGATTACTTGTAAACACCACACTCTTGTTGGCAATGATGTAGCTCTTTAGGTAACACCTGTGGTACAACCTCTTTATCCCCACTACAAATATATGAAAAGTTACTCTTAGTTTTCTTTTTTTTAGCATTACTTATTACTCAGTCAAGTTACTCTTCAATTTTTCACATTTCAATCCACAGGGTAGGTTGATAATATTTTTAATGCTAACTGTTTATTCTTGCAACAACAATTTTAATAAAGTTCAAGTAAGTGTCATATGATAGTAACAACAATTTAATAAATTTATAAATCCATTCAATATTACCTTCAGCTGCCTTTCCTTTCTCCTTTTCTGTCCTCTTAATTCTATCCTCTTTTTCTCCCTCATAGGTAGCCTTTTCCTTTCCCTTTTCTTTCTTCCTCCTTATTTCCTCTTCTTCTATCTCTTCAGCAGCCTTATCTGTATCCTTAGTTTCTTCGGCCTTCCCTTTCCCTTCCCTTTCTTTTCCTATATAGAAATGAAGTTACTCTAAATTTTTAGTCTTTTTTAGCTTAACAATATGGTTTTCATATGTCAAACTGCTATGTAACGTGTGCAAATTACTCTGTGTTCTATAATAGTTACTCCAGCATTTACTCTAGTTACTCTAGGCTATCGTACAGTTACTCGAATGTTCTATATCAGTTACTATGGGTATCATGTAGTTACTCTACTTCTTATAACAATTACTCTTTTAACATGCATTGTTACTTTCTATACGAAATCTTTTTGTTTCTCGTTTGTAATGTACATGCTATCACAAATTACCTTGTCGTTCTTTGCTCTCCGCTTTGTCACTCCGAGGTTTTCCAGTCTCTGTCACACCCCGATCTCACACTAACCTCAATCCACGAGATTAGGGTGCGACGGAGGGATTACTCACAAGCCAAACCTCTCATAACTTTTTAAACCATTTTAAAGACATTAAAAAGATAAACTGATTTATGTTGTAAAATGAAGCTAAACAATCTGCGGAAGCATTTTTATTAAACAGACTAGTAATATAAACAAAGTCTACAGCATATTACATTGTCCGACATAAAATAAGGCATAACGGTTAATTTACATCTTTATACACATTCTCTCTCACCCACACCATGTCCCAAGGATCGAGGGGAAAGACTAAGAGACCTCTAACTACTAACTACATAAACCTTCTACAGACCGAGCGTTAAGTTGAACGGATCCTTCAGATTCCTGTGATGTTGATAACCTGAAAATGTTTTGAGTAGATGTATGAGCCTACTCGCTCAGTGAATAGCATTTCATTTAGATATCACTAAACAACTCATCAGGTTTATAAAATTGAAATAAACATAAATACAGTACAAGCAGGGCAGTTCTAATGACATAGCAGATTACAGAATATAATCGCATTTCTATGCAACAACAGATAATTTAAACCAATAAACAGATATAATGAATTGGAACAAAAGTTTGGATAATATTAATTTACTGTGATCCTATATGATTACATATTTATATTATTATGCCCCAAACATATGCAGTGCACTCTACATATGAAGATCTGTAGCGAACTGCGATCCCACCGTACAAGACTTAGCGACACACCCGGGAAATGCTAAGTCTGACTTCCCGTCCTGGTCTGCACATGACTCTCAGGCTGTCAAGGGCCTCAGGCACTCAAGGGCCTCACAGCACTCTCAGGCTCTCAAGGGCCTCACTGCAGTTCCTAGGCACTCAAGGGCCTCACTGCACTAACTCTGAGTGCTCTAGACTCCTCCTCTAACCTGAGTACATAGGCGCAGGGAGTCAACACTGGGTTACCACCAGAATTACTCAACTGGTTGGTGTTGGATAACCCTATATTACTCCAGTGCCACCGTGACACACGCACGGATTATTGTTGAACACTGGTTGCCAACCATCTAGACTCAGGGCTAGATCGGTCGTTTCACCCCAAAGGTACAGACCGCGCAATGGGGTTCTACGGTGTTGGGGCACCTAAGTCTATTAACTAATTAACATATAAACATTTAAACAGGAATATCACATTTCATACTTATTTCACATTCTGAACATCACTTGAAAACACATATACATCATTTGTCATCTTTAAACATGACTCAGTATCAACTTATCCAGTTTCGATGCTAAACATCCATTTTATGCTCAACGTATACATTGCAGTTGTAATACAGGAAATTCTATCATTTTCATCAATCATAATACGCATTTCAAGTTCCAATGAATCTAACATACTCTATTGTAGGTATTACACTGTTTAGAAGTTATACCAACTGATACAGAAGCAATTAAGCATTTAATTTGAGTTAAATAATGATTTCTAAATGAACTACTACTCACCCACTTCGGTGTGTTCGTAACCACCGAAAACATCCACAAACACGCCTAATTCTGCTTTTCTGCAACTTTGCACCCCGTGCAACTGATCTGCACGCCGTGCAACTGATCTGCACGCCGTGCAAACTGGCTGACTTTCTATCCTATTTTTCTGTAATTTTGCACGCCGTGCAAACTAATTTGCACTCCGTGCAACCTGTGCAGAAACGGAAAACTCATTGAAGATGAACTCGATCAAAAACTAAGTCTTAAGTTAAGACTACAAATTCATGATCAAGACCTTATGCCGAAGTCAGAACTACCTCTCATTAAAACCTTTTACGCCCAGGTTGATCCTAATCAAGCATGCTGCTGCAAGCAGCAGCTCCTTCACTCCTTGGTTCAGGTTGGAGAAAAACTTCGATTGGTGGATGGAGCTTGGCTAGGAGCTCTGGATTCCGGTGTGGACCTCAAGGTGAATTCGTTGGCGTCAAATTTGGTGCTACATCGTGCCCTAGGTGGCCCCAGGTCGGACCTGCTGCTGCAAGCAGCAGCTTCTTCACCTCACATATAGGTGGAAGGATCTCTTGCTAGGCGCTGCTATATCCTTTGGCTATGATTTCAAGTAGAGACCTCAAGGACGGAGTCATAGCGGCCATTTAGTGATACTAGCTGCGCCCAAGGTGGCTCCTAGCTGAGCCACGGTGCCTGGCCGCTGGAAACTACTACTGCAGGTCGGCACCTGCTAGGACGAAGCGATAGAGGAGGAAAGAGTGGAGAAGGAAGAGAGAAAGAAGAAGGCGGAGGTAGAGGAGAGGTGGGCGTAGCCAAACCGGGGCTAAGGGATGGGAATCGCCCAGCCATCGCCTCCCTTTCCTCTGCAGGTCGCGCGCTACAGTGCGCCGCCTTCCCTGTTCTATCGGGTGAGAAAGACAATGAGATAAGGAAGAAAGAAACATTGGGGTTAATAAGCTAATAATTGGGTAAATTGCAGAAATCAGCCCAAGAACCCAAAAGTGTCACAACTTTCGCCTCGTAGGTCCAATTCGAACAATTTTTCTTGCAAATTTACAAGCACGAGGTCCTCTACACCCTCAAAGCAAGAAATCATCCAAATTAACTAATGACACATGATCAAAATGCTAATTGCATCAGTTAGTACTTAACTCAACTCAATTAACTTAACAATCATCATTACTATTATCATTAATCACCTCAGATGATTAAATCTTGACTATTGATTCACATATTGTCTTATCTTAATTATCCAAGATGTTTAACAGAGTGCTTAGCACTAATCAAGGTGTTTCACGCTAATCGAGGTATTTATTGACTAACCCTGATATGGGTCGTAACAATCTCCCTCCCTTATAAGAATTTCATCTCGAAATTCCTAAAAGAGAAAAGGAAACTTGTTACGCACATCTAACCCCAAAACTCCCATGTGGCTTCCTCTAAGTTGTGGTTTCTCCACAAAACCTTCTCTAAAGGCATCTCACGATTTTTGAGTTTCTTGATCCTCTGATCAACCATCTGCACTGATCTTTCAACCTAGGACACATCTGATCTGATTCCAGATCAAACCACAATACATGGTCTTTCTAGAATTGTTATAACAATATCTCAATTCATGGTAATTACCGAGAAATTATTATAGTATACATATAGACAAACTAAAATTCTTAAATAAACAGAATGCATTTCAATTTGGTACTAAAATAAAATCATGCAATTTAACTGTTAAACATCATCACATCTCATAATGAAAATTGATATCAAAATACTTGATTCATCGTACACCCTATCCTTAGGGTTTCATTTGCCTAATTCATTCATCACATGCCAACACCCTACTCTTAGGGTTATCTCATTTACTAGTCACATGGCAACACCCTATTCTTAGGGTTTCCGTTATCTCATCTGTTTGATTGCAATTCAAATCACGATACGGTATCATTCTAAAACTGGCAGAGCAGTATATTCAAAATCATTGTAATTACTGAGTAATCTTTATATCATACATGCAGGAAAATTTAAAATTCATAAATATCCCAAACTCAAATCAATTTTGGCACATACATACTGAATTCATGCAATTGAACATCTTATTACACCAATAAGAGTAATTTACTTCACCTATAAGAAACCATCTGTAATATTTTTCAATTATCTGAAATTTCTCGAAGAACGTGCATATTAACCAAATTCCTGGTTTGTGCATCACATAACTCAATTAAGAGTTGCTTACATATCATAACACAAATAATTAATAGTACTTGAGAATTTCTAATGATATCTCAGAGAAATGTGCCAATTCATGTAAATGTTAAGTCACACACATTAACATAACAGGAAGCATGCAACTAGGTTTATTTGCATATTTTAATGCTATCTTACTATCTTGAAATCATGCACCTAATGGTTTACCAAATTTGTATTGCCTGGGTTTATATTCAAACCGAACCATTATGAGTTGTGTATTTCTAAACTCAACATTCACACTAAGCAAACTCTATAAGACTTAAATGTTCTTCCCAACTTCCACTGAGATGCATAACACATGCTCTCAGCATGTCCTTAAGAGTCTGAATGGTTCTCTCAGACTGACCATCCGTATGCCGGTAAAAAGGTTGTACTGAATCTTATCTTTGTGCCCGAAGCACGATGCAACTGTTTCTACAATCCTAGATGTGAACTTAGGTTCTCAAAATGACATGATTGAAACTGGATTACCAATCAACCTAATTATTCCATCCATGTATATCTTAGTCAAGTTTCGAAACATCAAAGGTTGACTTAATATGAAGAAAGTAAGCAGACTAAATTAGTCTATCCACGATCATTCATATCAAATCATAACCTCTAGGTGTCTTGGGCAACCCTATCACAAAATCCATTGTGATATGTTCCCATTCCCATTCAGGCATAGAAAAAAGATTACAAGGTAGCTGTAGATTTCTAGGGTTCAGCCTTAACCTACTGGCACACACTACTTCTAACCACGTACTCAGCTACATCCTTCTGCATATCTGACCATCCATTTCAACTTCTTGAGATTCATATACATCTTAGTGTTTCCTGAAAGCATAGCATACATCAATACATACACTTCCATAAGAATCTTTTCTTTCAACTCACTATCTCGAGGTACACACAACATGTCATGCTAATACAACACCTTATCATCTTAAAAACTTAAACTCTGGTCTCTTTTCCTCCTATCATGTCATGCATGGTCTGGTTTAACTCACTATCACCCTATTGTAGTTCCTTGATTTGATCATAAGAAGTAGGCTTAACTTACATTTTTACAATCAAATCACTCTGTGTTGTCACCCCTAAGTCTAAGTTCAACTCCCACATTTCTACTAACATGTCTCTATTGAAACCTGTCATAGAGAACTTGACTTTCTGCTGAAAGCATCATTCACCACATTCTCTTTACCATGGTGGTAATCTATTATCACATCATAAAGATAGTGACGCCATGTCTTAAAAACATGAACTACATCAGCTATCTTTAGATCATATATCGGGTAATACTCCGATTTCTATGCTACTTTCTTATAGTTACATTTTAGGTTTATGTTTTACTCTTTTCTCTAAGTCATTTCATGTTGTTCATGTACCGTTCAGATGAACTACCTTAAAACCCTAGATTACTATCCCTACCCGCTTACTTTACATAGATCAAATCTCAAGGTCTTATTTTACAAAGATACTAGTATTCAAGGTTAAATCACTAGTGATATCCCTTGAACTACTACAACTCTAATCATTCTAGGGTTTTGGTCCATATCAGTATCATAGCATTATTGTGTGTGTGTGTGGTCGATCATATAGATCAATTCGAGCTGCTTGGGTCAATAGCATATTAACCCAACACTCAATTTTAATTATACTGGCTGAAAATTCAGTTTTCACAATAGTTTCTGTAATTCATTTATTAAATAGCTAACAGAAGCTCCAAAAATTCTGGACATTTTATATGTTATACCTAATGAAGTTGCAGACCTCCAGTAAAAATTTGAGATCATTTCTCATTACCAATAAATAATTAAAAATCAAACAGTGCACTGCTATATTGCAGTCTGCAGCAGATTCGGTCGAGTTGTAAACTCGGCCGACACCCTCACTGTAGAGATCAAAAGTCATCAAAAAATTACGCCAATTTAACAGAGTGTCTAAAATTGTTGTTTTAAAGCACAGTTAAAATTTGAGATCAATTGGATATACAAATAAAAAGATAAAATTCAATTACCACACTTCTATATCATTCTGAAAATGTGATCGGTCGAGTTTGAAACTAGGATGATAAACAAGTAAGAACATTCTTCAAAAATTCTGATATTTTTCAATGTTGTTTACATTTTATATATCCAAATCATATCCAAATTTGAGCTAAATAAGAGTTACACATAAAATACTAAAAATCATTTACTGAGACACTTTACTTATCAAATTTTGTGTTTATGTATCATCAAAACCCTATTTTGGGCCGATTAGGGTCTATGCTTCTCAAACCCTAACTCTCAAGACAAAAGAACACTTAGACTTCTTATCATAATTAAAAATCCTAGTGTATATACATTCTCACTATGTTATGGGTCTAATTCAACCAGAGTCTATTCTTATTTTACTGTTAATAGGAGTCATTAGATCCCCGTAACGCATCCTGCCAGCCGGACCAGGCCGAACCTGTAGTCCTAAAGTCAAGAGCTACTTGAGATTAATCAACCCCTATTAATCTTAAACATGTGGAAATAATATCCACTTAGGGCAAACTCATTTATACATAATTTCGGGTCTACTTTAATACAAAGAAAACAAACATTAAACAATTCACTTCATGACACAACAATATAAAAGAATCATATTTACTTTACAAATTGAAAAATCTAATTTCATGCATATAAAAGCATTTCTAGTGATCTTTAAATCAAATAAGCAATAATAGACAAGAGTTGAATCACATCTTATATGTAATATCTTATTCATACATTAGTCTCTTATCTTATAATCCTAAGATTTCTAGGGTTTCTCTCTAGCCTATCCTTCCTATGCATACCTGGCCAGGGCATCCAGAGAAGAACAGACAGAGTAGCTTGATACTAGTCAATCTAAGTATTCAGATACCTGGCCAGGGTATCTAAACACTCAAACCTTCCAGAGCTAAAACACATCATTTATTATTCACCTTACTTATAACTTTATCTTTTGACCTTAATGATTCTTAACGACTCAACTTAAGCTCATTACTTGATTCTCGTGACCACATCCTCTTCCTGCTATCTGCAATAATATAACAGAACACTTCCTGTTAGAAAATTACAGATAGAAGAAAGACTCATAAACCTTAATCCTATTGGTCTCTTATCGTCCCCTGATCTGCTCTGAGTAACTATGTACTCAACCTAGGCTCTGATACCAAGTTGTCACACCCCGATCTCACACTAACCTCAATCCACGAGATTAGGGCGCGACAGAGGGATTACTCACAAGCCAAACCTCTCATAACTTTTTAAACCATTTTAAAGACATTAAAAAGATAAACTGATTTATGCTGTAAAATGAAGCTAAACAATCTGCGGAAGCATTTTTATTAAACTGACTAGTAATATAAACAAAGTCTACAGCATATTACATTGTCCAACATAAAATAAGGCATAACAGTTAATTTACACCTTTATACACATTCTCTCTCACCCACACCATGTCCCAAGGATCGAGGGGAAAGACTAAGAGACCTCTAACTACTAACTACATAAACCTTCTACAGACCGAGCGTTAGGTTGAACGGATCCTTTAGATTCCTGTGATGTTGATAACCTGAAAATGTTTTGAGTAGAGGTATGAGCCTACTCGCTCAGTGAATAGCATTTCATTTAGCTATCACTAAACAACTCATCAAGTTTATAAAATTGAAATAAACATAAATATAGTACAAGCAGGGCAGTTCTAATGACATAGCAAATTACAGAATATAATCGCATTTCTATGCAACAACATATAATTTAAACCAATAAACAGATATAATGAATTGGCACAAAAGTTCGGATAATATAAATTTACAGTGATCCTATATGATTACATATTTATATTATTATGCCCCAAACATATGCAGTGCACTCTACATATGAAGATCTGTAGCGAACTACGATCCCACCGTACAAGACTTAGTGACACACCCAGGAATTGCTAAGTCTGACTTCCCGTCCTTGTCTGCACAGGACTCTCAGGCTGTCAAGGGCCTCAGGCACTCAAGGGCCTCACAGCACTCTCAGGCTCTCAAGGGCCTCACTACAGTTCCTAGGCACTCAAGGGCCTCACTGCACTAACTCTGAGAGCTCTAGACTCCTACTCTAACCTGAGTACACAGGCGCAGGGAGTCAACACTGGGTTACCACCAGAATTACTCAACTGGTTGGTGTTGGATAACCCTATATTACTCCAGTGCCACCGTGACACACACACGAATTATTGTTGAACACTGGTCGCCAACCATCTAGACTCAGGGCTAGATCGGTCGTTTCACCCCAAAGGTACAGACCGCGCAATGAGGTTCTACGGTGTTGGGGCACCTAAGTCTATTAACTGATTAACATATAAACATTTAAACAGGAATATCACATTTCATACTTATTTCACATTCTGAACATCACTTGAAAACACATATACATCATTTGTCATCTTTATACATGACTCAGTATCAACTTATCCAGTTTCGATGCTAAACATCCATTTTATGCTCAACGTATACATTGCAGTTGTAATACAGGAAATTCTATCATTTTCATCAATCATATTACGTATTTCAAGTTCCAATGAATCTAACATACTCTATTGTAGGTATTACACTGTTTAGAAGTTATACCAACTGATACAGAAGCAATTAAGCATTTTATTTGAGTTAAATATTGATTTCTAAATGAACTACTACTCACCCACTTCGGTGTGTTCGTAACCACCGAAAGCATCCACAAACACGCCTAATCCTGCTTTTCTGCAACTTTGCACCCCGTGCAACTGATCTGCATGCCGTGCAACTGATCTGCACGCCGTGCAAACTGGCCGACTTTCTATCCTATTTTTCTATAATTTTGCACGCCGTGCAAACTGATTTGCACTCCGTGCAACCTGTGCAGAAACGGAAAACTCATTGAAGATGAACTCGATCAAAAACTAAGTCTTAAGTTAAGACTACGAATTCATGATCAAGACCTTATGTCGAAGTCAGAACTACCTCTCATTAAAACCTTTTACGCCTAGGTTGATCCTAATCAAGCATGCTGCTGCAAGCAGCAACTCCTTCATGCCTTGGTTCAGGTTGGAGAAAAACTTCGATTGGTGGATGGAGCTTGGCTAGGAGCTCTGGATTCCGGTGTGGACCTCAAGGTGAATTCGTTGGCGTCAAATTCGGTGCTAGATCGTGCCCTAGGTGGCCCCAGGTCAGACCTGCTGCTGCAAGCAGTGGCTTCTTCACCTCACGTATAGGTGGAAGGATCTCTTGCTAGGCGCTGCTATATCCTTTGGCTATGATTTTGAGTAGAGACCTCAAGGACGGAGTCATAGCGGCCATT